>CATIWQ010260134.1:0-54866 GCA_949673415.1 Euphorbia schlechtendalii | reverse complement strand
TCCATTTCAAAGTCCAACTACTCATTTTGTGGGCAAATTAAAGCATTCCCATTTTGTGATTTTGTTAGCCACAATTCCTTGTCAATTTGGTTAATACATTTACACATAAGTCATCACCTCCTCACTTAAATTAGTTGTCATTTAAATTTCATTTTCAGATTACTTTACATGGCTATAAATACATGCAAAGTTTCATTTGTTAATCATTCCAAAAATAAGAAATTAGGAGAGTAAGGAAATCAAGTATTTCCTTTTGAGAGCCTTTTATATATATACAATATATATTTGAGAGTTTGTGAGGTTTTGGGTGTAATTGGATTAAGGGTTTTGAGCGTTTTTCTTCATTTCTTTTGTATTGTTATTTTTCATTTTTTTAGTAGAATATTTTGTTGTCGTTATATTATTACAAATAAATATTTCGTTCCGTTGCCGGAGTTATTTCCCTAACAGATTGCTTCTGTAAACGAGGGATGCCGGGCTGCCAAAATTATGTTGTGATAACTTCTGCTTAATGCTGGAAATGGGAAGTATTAAACTATAATTAATCAAAGTTCGATTATTTTTCACATTTCGGTCGAACTAATTAGAAGAAAACTTCACGCCTGCTGCAGTAGATCAGGCAATGCAAATGTTTCCGCATCCTCAACAACAAACCCTTCACTCTTTTTTTAAGCCCCACTAATATACTATTATTAATTACTTCAACTCAATAATAATAATAATATTCTTTTGCAAGCTACATCACTCCATCCACTCATCCATCACAATAAAAACATTTTATTACGTATGAAGATTTACAAATATTATGGTTTTGATTAGTTGCCAAAGTGAAACATCATTTCCGGGCACTTTTTTTTTTAAATTTGCGCAGATGCGTTTATATTATTAAATTACAAAGGAAAATCTCCACCTCATCCCGGATGTGGTTCAAACCTGTGACCTCTCGAGTCACAAAGTCAGTCTCTTAGACATCAACCACAAATATCATTTCTGGGCACTTACCAAAAGACGGTTCTTGGATAAATACAGACAAACCAAAGCAATTCTAAATCAAGAACAAAGAACAATATAAGCGATTCAAAATCAAACAACATATCGTATTATACTAGCTAGGATAATTAGAGGCAATCTAAAGCAAATGTTGATTTCATAATTAAATAAAATCATACTGAATTTGCATAGAGCACAATACACATTGGAAACTGATAGATAATAAAACCACGAGTCACAAGAGCTATCAGAGCAAGATACATCAAATGATCACTTTCTTCTTCTGCTTCACTCTGGAAGATAATAAAGAGGAACCAAACTCTCATTGCAAATAATTGCATTCCAATATTCAAGCCAATCAGAAGCTCCAAATTCAATAGGATGCATAATTTCCTGTTTAATATCATATGAATACAAGAGAACACATATATTCTCAAACATAAAGATCTCTTCGCTTCCCTTAGAGTATTCCAAGAGATTACGTGTGAACAGAAAGTATGAATCGTTAGTACACAACAACTTGGTCCAAAAAAACTCATCTCCATTCCTCTTGCAAAGATACAGATGTAAAGCCGCCGATGCTGATAAAAAGGCGCCCTTCAAATACCTGCAAATGATATGGGAATTGTTTCGTAGGAGGACCTTCTTCAACAATAGGAAGAGGAAGTAGATAGAACGTCTCTTTTGCCACATCGAATGAAATAATGACTCCAGCTCGGAAAATATAATGTAAAGCACCGTCTACAAAGCAATTCCCGTCTAGTAACTCGACTAAATTATTTATTATACGTTCATCAAAGGGGAACCAAACCAAACGCCTCAAGGACCTGGCACCGATAATGTCTAGGTGGTAACAGTACATGTGGAAGTTTCCGGTTATGACGAGTAGCCGGATTCCAAACGCCTAGCTGGATTTCTGCAGTCCTACCAGAAAACTCAGCATCTTCCATCAACAGAACCAAAACATTGCAGTGAGCCAAAAAATTGTAATTTCTCATATATCTAAGCTCTGGCTGGAAGCAATTGTCGGAAATCAAAAAAGGACTGAAGACATCATCTATATCAAAAACAAAAAACTTACTGATCAGAAAAGGTTCATTTTTCGGAATTTCCCGGGAAATCAGCTTGCGGTGTGTTCTGTTAGTGGATCTTGTATTGAGATGAGACTTGATGAAAACGCAGCTTTCAATGATGGCACAGAGTCATTTACAAGTGCATTTGAAACGCAGAAGAGCCTTCACCGGGAGGAATTGCAGGATTGAGAAAATCATATCAGAGGGAATTTCAGCGATAGTCATTATTTAGGGCTACCTCTTAATAGTCAATGCGAGGAGAAGATTATTACTAATTAACAACCATAAAGTTATACCAAATTTATTTTTCCTTTTACCGATCAATGCAAGTCAGACGTGATGCAAAAGTAGTGGACTGAATTTCCAAGTAACAGCCTCCAAATATAATTTATAATTTTCTCGAAAATAAATTTTTATAATATTATAATAGTTAGAAGAAAAGGATTTGATGTTTAAGTCTTTTACATGGACTCAAACTCTAATTAAAGTTATATCATTCATTTTTGTATTTATCTTTCATTTTATGTATGAATGTACTATTTCTATTGTAAACGGCAAACTCATATTAAAAAAATACAATGTCATGTACACATATTTTCTCCGCCACTATTTTCTTGTTCTTATTATCTTAGTGTTACTCTATCTATATGGTTTTTTTACAACACGTTAGTCAGCACGAGTTTGCTCTATTTTTAATCACAAAATTATTTTGTTTTTGGTTTTTTTCTTCGATTTACCCAGCATGACGAATTTCAACTTTTGTAGAGTTCTAACCATATTAGATGGTAACAATTATTGGGCATTTTGCTGCGTTTTGAGGTTGTAAGTTTGTTTTATTTTTAAAACACAAATTTGTTGGAGTTCTGACTATCGAGAAAAGTTTCATAAGGTAATTTTGCGCTAAGTAGAATGGGTAAGTTTATATTTAATATTTTCTTATATACTATATATATGTTAAATCTTACGAAATTTGGTTTATAGTATTTGTCATTGAGGGAAATAATTAATTTTCATAATGATTGAATGTTGAAATTTCTAGAATATTTGACCATATAAAATCTCGTAAATCTTTGGATAATGATATGACAATGTAGATAGGCTCGAAATCTATGTTTAATTGATTAGAAAGAATCTTGCAGATCTTCGAAAATATATATGACCTCATGAAAATAGTATACACACACATACGTATATACACATATATACTTATATATACATATATATGTATATATATACATATATATATGTATATATACATATGTGTGTGTGTGCTCGTTTATGTGGAAATAAAGCGGGTGACGAGAATTTATTTGATATAAATTTCTCTAATATATGCTCTTGAAGTGCCACTAAAATGAAAAAGTTTCACAAATTATGGTGAAATAAATGTATTACATTTTATCGAGTAAAATAAGAGATGTTGTTACCATATTCATTCCTTAAAGTGAATGTCATGTTATATAATAATAATAATTTTAAAGTTATACATGGTTGTAGATATAATAAGCACCCAAAGTATACTAACTAATTGATAATATAATAACTATCATAAGTGAAGAAGTTATATTGATAAATTTAATAATAACAAAAGTGAAAAGTCAAAGTTGACAATAATAAAAACAATCAAAGTGGAAAACTATGTTGATAGTATATGTAATCACTTGAGGTGGATAAATCATATTAATAACGATTTTAAAATTCGCGATTTCATAAGAACTCCTGATATAAGGGAATATGTTGGTGGTGTCATATTTGAGTCTATTCAAAGATCCTGCAAATCTCTGTAAAAGTTTTGATAATATGTATATATAAATTACTAATTTAAATTAGTATGAACGTACTAGCAATTTTCACCTAAAAGTGGAAAATAATAATGACCACAAGAAGTGGAATATCAAATTGAAACCTTTTAATAGAATAAACAAAATAGTTCCCTGCTATTGATTGACATCAATATTAATAAAGCAAATATTGTTCTACTTTATGTTACCATAGTATTAGTAACACAAATGCTCATGAAGAGCTAGATAGTATATATTAATGTACAATGGTATAAAGATTTATTATAATTAATGTCTTATTTTCTTCAAGTTCTCACAAAAATTTATTCGCGAATATGAATACCATATTGAATCTGTGAAAGAAGACATCAAAGAATGTCTAAAAAGTAGTTTATTAATATGATCAAGGTTAGTATAACTATAAACCATGAATTTATAGATTTATATACTTCAGAATTTGACAAAATTGACTAAATTATCCTGGTTCGAAAATTATGAGATAAATTATAAAAATGCACATGGGCATGGGCATGCATTGAAGAAATAAAAGTTTTTTCGCAAAGAAATTAGTAATAAACATTTTAGAGTAAGGTTGAAATTGAATATTCATTACATAAAAAGTGATTAATGTGGACTAATTCACTATAATGTGAATTATGTAGTTATTAATGTAAGTATATTTCCCAAAGAAGTGAAAACACCTAAAATGTTTTAATGTCATATGCTCAAACTCAAAATGGTCATACATAGTCATTTATTAAACGTATACAATTCATTGCACGATAGTAAATTATGCGAATAAATCCTACATCAGCATAAGGATGCATTATCTCTTACATGTATAAAGATCAACAAGTTATCATGTACGCTCCTATATAAATTAGCTTTTGGTTAATCTCCCAATACATGTACATTTTGAAGAATGTCATAATAATGAGAACAATTACCCAAATTTAGGGGAGAAAGTGAAAAAGAAAATTTGAAATGTTTCGTCATTATCTCAATCATTATATCTCATATAAATCTTAAGTCAAAGGATTTTGAAATAGAAGCTCAAAAGATAATTAATCTTCAAAATTTAGCAAATAGATTTTCGATGCACTTATCGAGCCAAAAGGCATGACAAAGTCGCATATACCAACAACAAATGCGTCAATACGCACTAAAATTTTTAAAGAATAAACTAACAATAGTGTTTTAACGCCCCTGAAGCGTGGATGATCAATTGGTTCAAATGATAAAAATCCTCGATAAAGGAAAACTGTCGATGATAAAGAAATTCCATTGAGGATAATATTACAAACTTTTTGAAGAAGTACAAGCAACTAAAGTGCTAATACATGAAGCTATTGAAAGTAAAGAAATTCAGATAAATTATATTTATATCGAAAAATCAAGAAAAAAGGATTATCGATCCTATTTTTGCATATAATAATGCAATAAATATTGAGAATGAAATTATTGATTATGAACCAAAACTTATACAAGAATATAAGTATAAAAGTGGTTAGCCAAAATGGCAAGATGTAATTCAAGTATAATTTAATTTTCTTCACAAACTAACAGTTTTCGAACACCACAAGGTATAAAACCTATGGGATATAAATAAGTTCTTGTAAGAAAGAGAAATGAAAAAAATGTCGTTGTGAGATATAAGGCAAGACATGGTGCACAAGGTTTTTCCCAAACAAGAGACTGATTTTGATGAGACATATTCTCTTGTAATAGATGCGATAACTTTTCGTTGTCTTATTAATTTGGCAGTGCAACAAAATTTACAAATGCATTGTTGAATGTTATCACATCTTATCTATATGACTCACTTGATAATGACATTTACATGATAATCCCTAAAGGATTGAAATTGTTAGAAAAAAATAACATAAAAAGGTCTTTCGATAAATTTGTAAAGATCATTAAATGGACTAAAACGGTCTGGGCTCATGTGGTATCACCACCTTAGTGAATATTTATTGAAAGTAGGTTATTAAAATGATCAAAATTGACCTTGTGTATTCATAAGAAATCAGGATTCACTTTCACTGTCATCTCAATATATGTTAATGATTTTAATATTATCAAAACTCTTAGAAAGATTCTAAAAGTTGTAGATTCTTTGAAAAGAGAATCTGAGATGAAAGATCTTGGAAAAGACAAAGTTTTGTCTTGGTTTATAGATTGAACACTTAGGTAATTGAATTTTGGTACATCAATCAAATTATACCCAAAAGATCTTGAATCATTTTAATATGGACAAAGCACATCCATTAAGCAATACAATGATCGTATGATACATTGATATGAAAAATGACGCATTCCATCCTCGAGAAGATAATGCATCTTAATGCAATATGTGTGTTAATGTATCTTGCTAATAATACAAGGTTTGAAATTGCTTTCTTTATTAATTTATTAGCAAACAATCATAGCTACTTCCTCAAATTAAGCAGAATTAATTGCAATTCATGAGTTCAGTCATGAATGTGCAATTAAGATCATTAAGAAAGCATATCAAAGATGCATGAGGAAAATCAAAGACTAAAGAAGATCTAGCGATGATGTATTTAGATAACGTTGTCTGTATTGCTTAACTGATGGAAGGCTACATCAAAGAAGATATAATTAAACATATCTCACCAAAGATATAATTTTATATAGGAAACGAATGTCATGGATAAACATCCAATTGGTGTTCGTGATGCCAAGAGCTTTTATATGATGAAAGAGGTATCCCACTCCATTATATATCTGATGGATCATCTTTATTGTGCTTTCCTCTCAGTGTTTTTTATGAGACTTGATCATCCTATTCCGACATATCCATCCATTGTTCTCGACCTCCCTTAATCATATGCTCTTATTTCTCTTCTCCTCGCTACGTTGGCTTCTTGTTAAAAAAATCTAGATTGGGACGTTTATCATCACGTACTCTTTCCATTGAAGGAACCCGGGAATCAGCTGCAAAATGCAAACGGCTCGATCCAAAGTTTATGCTCCAATCTTCCACTCTAACAGTTGGTAGGGTATTACACATCAACCAACACCCTAAGTGATCCAAGTTAGCCTCCAACCACCGGCCATGATCCAAATCAAAGAACAGCAAGAAGAGATGGGAAGAAACAAAGGCAGAGGCTAGGCTTTCACCATCCTCCTTTTCTCTATCGACCCTGTATCCTATTCTCCTAATTCTGAAAATCCATTTATAAAGAATCATGATAAATATTAAATGAATAAATTATCTGCATATAAGTTGAGTAAAAGTTCGTTTCAAAATAAATGCAATAGTTTCACTTCAACTTTTACAACTCCACCCTTCTAACATTCACCTTTTTTAAATTCACATGTACCACTTTGAATATTTCATTTTTTTACTTTTACTTATTTTTATTTGTATCTGATAACAAGCTATATTATAGCACAACCCTTAAGAAAGCATGTTTAAGGGCCGGTAGGAGTAACTCTAAAAGCAAGGACACGTGGCAGCTCTAGAAAGAGTTAAGTAGCCATCCATTGCTTGTGTAAGGAGTACTAATCTTTCAAGGTAACTACTTCTACACCCTTATTCTATACACTTTATTCCCCCTTGTCTCTTACTCATTTAAGCATCGGAGTGACTATGCCAATTAGCCCAGCCTAGCCCTTTAATGCTGTTGTTGGATCACACATTATCAAGTGGTGCGGTGAGCGTGAGTTGAACCAAAGATCTGTCATTCCAAGTCTGATAAATCTGAAAAAAAAATATCTTCATTCATGCAAGAAATTTCCTTCAAGTCTGATTAGCTCGCAAAAGATCCGGTTCCTTCAAATATTCACTCTTGATGCAATCTGTCAACAACAGGCTTGGTGGGTCTGCAATGTTTCAAGAGATTTCTCTAAGAACAGAGAATCATATTCCTTTGGTAAAAGTTAGCTCTACTAAAAATAACTGGGGATCGTAATTAAAAAAGAATAGGAAAGTAAAGGATTAATCACGTAAAAGGAAGAGAAGTCTATGTCACAATCTTCGGCCTCCATGAGTACGGCTCCCACAAGATTTTTCAAACAGTGCTATTTTCATTTTTATGATGTGATAACTTCTGCTTAATGCTCTACTATTATTTATTTGTTTTGTTGGTAAGTAATGGCATTCAATTTCTTTATATTGACTTATTTACCATAATGAATAGAATAGTGAAACTTATGATGATTAAATTGAGTTGATGTTGATTAACACAAAGAATATGTCAAGTTCTTATCCTTTGACGTTTGCTTACAGGTCGAGCCTCGGACTTAGCTAGAAAAATATACCCTCATTTCACCAACATTCATGACTCAAGACTGTGCTTAAGCTTAAAATATGATAAATTCATAGTAGCCATTCCATGTCTCATGTAATAAGCTATTATTACTTTAGCTAGATAGAATCCAAATTGTAAATAAAGTTTCCCATTATTTCATTCATTTTTATTCTATTCAATGGAATAGCCATTCATGGGGAGTACTATATTGAATGAGCATTTCACAACAAGAAAATTGCTAGCAAGTAGCACCAGAGAAAAAAAAACTAAGCAACGGCTAAATTAACACTAGAAAATTAGAAGCGTACATGGTGAAGCAAATGTACTACAAAATATTTTAACACTAAAGCAAATGTTGATTTCAGTAACAAAATCATATTGAATTTATCATTGTAAATAGCACTAGAAACTGATAGATTATAGTACTACTAATCACGACAACTTTAACTTCGTCATTAACCCGAGTCGAACAACATTTGTGTTGATAGCACTCTCTCTTTCATTCCTATGATGTATTCAATTTCACGGTATCAAGTTTTGAAAATTCGCCATTGGTCTAGTTGTGCAGTGATGGAATGGAGGTATCTCTTACATTACATGGCTCGCCAACATATAAAGAAACCCCTGCCCATGGTTTTTCCAATACAAGATAAGTAGCCTTAATGATTCGGGAAGAAAGCGGAAAGATTGAATAAAACCTCAGAAGTTACTGAAATATGATATTGATATTATATAAGTTTCATATGTGCCATTGACGAACCTGTCAGAACATAATAGAAAGCTTATATAAATTGCAACAATCTAATGACTACTCTCAATACCTAACAGAACCCCTTTAACTTTGAATCACGGCATGAAACCAATTTTAAAAAGTTTTTTTGCAATGAATATGATAGGTGTTTAGAAACCTGAGGAAGAGGTTGAGCAGCAAAAATATCAAGCCAACATAAACCAAACGAAAATGTGAACATCATCAGATAATGATCTAATGGCGGTAAAAGCAGCTTCAAAGTTTTCCAGGAAGCAAATGGACAAATCTCTTATATTGCAAGCATAAGAAGAACAAAGGATTAATCAAGCTCATTGCAAAGATAATTTTGTTCCTTTTAAGTATAAATATCGAAAATCAATATCTTCTCTGCAACTTCAGTATCATAATCCTCCAAAAGCACCCAGGATAGTACTTCTCGTCACAAATTCATCACTTGTGAAACCTTGAATTTTTTTCTAGTGAAAATTTTCTTCATCAAATTTCTCATGAAGTCAAAACTGTGAATGATAACTAAATCAATTGTGATGAATAGATTTTGAGAAGCCGTAAAAGATAACAATTTTCCAAGATTTTATCTCTTATGCACAAGTCCTTTGATGTTTGGCTATTGGAAAAATGGATTTGATTAGAATTCAAAACTTACAGGTTGTCAAGTTGAATTCGAATCTACAAAACTTTTATGTTTAAAGTGATTACTCGGATACATGTAGGTACCGTTTGATTGGCGAAACAAAACATAAAAAGAATAGGTATTCTTTAAGGAATCTTCAACAGAATTATGTTCTGTTTCACGAACCAAACTATGCATTAGTGCTAGAATGCACACAAATAAACAGTTTCTCATAGATTTAGACCGACAAGTTTAGACAAGAGTCGTAAATAAAGTGTGATTAAGCACAAATTCATTGAAAAACAAGGATGGGTTAGGATCAGTTCCAACACTTACTGTCAAGCATGTTTTTAAAGTAAGACTTAATTTGCTTGTAAATGTCAAACTGGTAAAATCCACTACTGAGGTTGCATCAGTCTATCCGCCCATCCATCAGTGTGTAATAGCTAAAGCGGTTGACTATAAATATACTTGCAACAAGAATATTCAAAATCACATTACCTATCAAAAGACAAGCACTCCTCTTCATTTAAAAAAGAACAAGGAACAACATAAGCAATTCAAACAACAATGTGAAGCAGAGCATGCAATATCAGATAATATTAAGATAATTAAAGATAAAAACAAGCAACTGTTGATTTTGTAGTTCATAAGATCATATTGAAGATGCATAGCAGTGCACATGCAACCAATCGATAACAGTACTGGTCACTACAACTTTCAAACTGATAGATAACATATAATAGTTCATAAATCTTCATGACATCCAATTCCTGCACTTGATCCAACATGCTTTCTTCTTCTGCTTCTCTCCGGAGGATAATAAACTGAAACCAAACTCTCGATGCAAAAAATTGCATTCCTCTTATTGATATAAGTACAACCAAACCCTCTAATTTCATTATGATGCATATTTTCTTCTTTGATATCATATGAATACAAGAAACCTTGACTGTTAAACATAAAAATTTTATCTCCTTCCTTAGAGTATTCCAAAAGATTCCAATGCATGGAATCAAAGTAATGATTTGATGTAGACAATAATTTAGTCCAGGAAAACTCAGCTCCGTCCTTCTTCCTAAGATACACCTCTAACCATTCATCATCATCCGTCAAGAAGCTTATACAAAGACACCCTTCAAAAGCTTGCAAACCATGTGGATGTTCTTCAATTAGATCAAAACTAGGAAGAGAAAGTTAAGAAAATGTCTCTTTAGACACATCAAATGCAATTATGACACCGGAAAAATCACAAAGAAAATGTAAAGCACCATCGACAAAGGGGATTCCGTACGACTCTTCTAAATCAGCTAATAAATCCTCGATCTTTCTCCAATATCCTGATCTCAATCCCATGATCCAGATTTGAACCTCTATCACGCTGCCACCATCGTCCAATTCTGCTATAATCTGTACTATTTGTAAAACCTTGTAATCATCTAAATAAGAGTCATAACCGAAACCCAGCCCCAGAACACTCGGCGTGCAATCGAGGCTCAGCGAAGAGATGGGTAAATGTGGAAGCTTCCGGTACTGACGTGTAGCTGGATTCCAAACACCTAGGGCTAAAATACTAGATAAATTCCGATCTTCTTTCAAGAGAACCAAACCGTTGCAGTGAGCATAAAAATCATGATAGCGTAAATTTCAAAACTCTGGCTATCAGCATTTGTTGGTATTCAAAACAGGACAAGAGACATCATCCATATCGAAAACAACAAACTTACCGCGATTAGAATTAGTAGCTTTACGTCCTTGGCAAATAAGCTTTCGATGTGTTCTGTTAGCGGAATTCGCATTGAGATGCGAGTTGATGAAATTGTTGCTGTCAATGATGCCACAGATTGATTTAGAAGTGTATTTGAAACGCAGCAGAGACTTCACTGGCAGGAATTGCAGGATTGAGGAGATCAATTCAAGAAGAAGTTGAG
Organism: Euphorbia schlechtendalii; assembly: GCA_949673415.1. Classification (NCBI taxonomy): domain Eukaryota; kingdom Viridiplantae; phylum Streptophyta; class Magnoliopsida; order Malpighiales; family Euphorbiaceae; genus Euphorbia; species Euphorbia schlechtendalii. The sequence goes on along the minus strand of CATIWQ010260134.1, from coordinate 43,432 downwards.
CCATTGTCTTTTTTTAAGGTTTGGGGGATTTATTAGCTCTTAGGGTTTGCTTGGGAGATTGATTTTCACAGGAAAGGAAAGGAAGGGAGCTGACTTCCCATGCTTGGGATGAAAGTGAAGTAACAATTAGAAGAAACCTGGGTGAAACAAATTCTTCTCCTTTCCATAATGATGATCACTATTCATTTCACGGACGAATCCAAAGGGAAGGGAGGTGTAATTTCAAAATTAATTCTTCATCTTTGTATTATTCATAGACACTTCCATTTTTATAATTAAGTAATTTAAATACCATCTTACTTTATGATTTCATCCTTTATTCCCAAACAAAATATTTTCTCATACTTTATGTTTCCATCCTTTAAAATACTATCCATTCTTTTCCTTTCCTTTATGGTTCTTCTTTCCCTTGCTCCCAAGCGGAGCCTTAGTAGTCAAATTGACCATTTTGGTTCAGAATATTAAGTTTGGGTAAGCGAAGAAACTATATAATATGACCTAAATGTGTTTGTTTTGCTTGTCTAGTCTATTTTTACAATTTAGTGTTTATTCTATACAAATTTTTGCGCGATTGTTCAATTTTAATGTATTAAAAGTTGAACAATTCTATGAAGACTTTATAATTTGCTCTTTGGATTAATGTTGTCATGATTGATTCAATGTTAATAATAAGAGACAAATTAAGGTTTATTTTGTCAAAAATAAAGTAGCCATAGCTCACATTTTAAAATTTAGGTCTAGTTAAGAAAATGATGTTTCATTATTTTTCAAATGAGGCTTGTAAATTATTTTTTTCTAAAACAATTAATGTGATTTCTTCAAAAATTAGCAAGCTTTAGGGCCGGTATCGGCAAGGTGCGATCATCCAAGGCACAAAGCTAGAAGGGGCTTAAAAATGTTCTTTTGTTTAAATTTTCAATAGTTAATGTTTGAAAAGACAAAAATGAACATTATTAGATGAATTGATAAATCATTTGTTAAAGATATGAGAATCGTATTAATTTAGAAAGATATAAATTAATCGATAAATTATTAATTATTAATAGATATAAAAAAATTAAATTTTATTAATATAGATTCATCAAAATTTAGTGTACAAAACTTAATTTGATTCATTATAATTTCATAGAGATTATTCAAGTAACATACTGCATACTATTATATAAATAAAGATAAGAAATCATATCAAACAATGTCTTCTCATCTAAAAGGTACCGCAAAAATATCAATGATTGATGAAATAAGGAAGATTAGAGATGTTCTTCAAGAAAAATCTTAACATTAAGAAGAATAAGATAGCAATAAAATTGAATTTTATAAAATTGTAATATATATAGTGAATTATTAATTTATAATATTATTGAGATCATATATTAATATTTATAAAGGAATTTTCAAAAAATAATATTATTTTATTATCATATCAAAATTGCTCAAAAATATATTATTTTAAAGAGATTGTTAATTTAAAAAATATTAATTTACAGAGTTTTACCGTGTAATTCTCTGATATTAAATTTGCATCAAATTGACAGAACTTTTGAGAAACAAAGTCTATTGCCTTTAAATTAAGCTATTAACAACATTTCATGTCCTAAAAGATGTTTTCACTTTGCTTAAACTATAACTCAGAAGGCAAATTTGATAATTTAGGAGAAAAAAAATAGAAATATTTATCCTTAGTATCCAATTGAATAGAGCAAAAGGTATACAACATTCTTTCTGCTATGTAATATTCTCTTCATACAGAAATTTCTATCTTTAAAAAGAAGAAGATTTTTTCTTTACTGCAAACTCAAGAACTTGAAAAATTATTATAGGATGAAAGCAAGGGGCAATTGCTAAACTGATAACACAACAAAACTGAATCCTTTATCAATACCCTCTTTCTTCCTCAACATCTTCTAAATATTAAGGAAATACAAAAAAAGAAAGAAATAGAAGAAAGAATTTAATAGATCCTACAAATTTAGAATTCAAAAGAAGGTGAAGAAAATGTTACATTAAGGATGCATCAAAAAGAACCTCATTCAGCGCATCATCCTCACCATTTACCAATGTGGCAAGCTCTACATCTTTATCTTCATCGCTAGGAAACTCCCGCCTCTCGAGCGCGGAATGTGATGAAATGAATTTCAGTTTTTCAGCTTTATCCATACAATCAGATAACGTTACCAAATTCATGAATTTGGGGTAAGTTCTTCTTATATGTGTAATAATGTATGAATAGAGTATCTCAAGTAGATATTGAAGAGGAACTGAAATAAGAGTAGTATTTGATTGCATTTCAAAAGGAGAAAGATATATTCCACATCTATACAATCCAATATTGTTATCACTTTGGCTTCCAAATCCATGCTTCAAACATTGCATATCTCATCTCCTGATGATTCTCCTCTCGAAAGGTAGTAAAATGCTACTCTAGTTTCAATTACTCTGCAATATATCCTTAAGAAAATCTATTCAAACTTTATTAGGCATTTCAAAACTTACCACAAATTCATGAATGGCCATCAAAGATGGTAGAAAAATTTCTTCAAGAAGCTTGAGGATGAAAATCAAAACCTAAGTGTAAACTAAAGCAGCGAGAGCTGATGAGGGTGGGGTGATTCTTGAAATCACACGAAGGTCTAATGCCAAAGTTACCAACTACTCTCCTAAAAACATTACTAGGAGAAACAAGCCATGATTGAGGAGGTTAGCTCGCTTTTCAGTCAGATGAACTCTGAAAAGTGAAAACTAAGAGCATCATCATCAGTCAATCCCCTCATCCAACATATGGATTGTCGAAAGTTGTTGACAATGAGTACACATATCGCCAAGGTTCAATTAAATCTCTGTTAACAGACAAACTAAAACAATTCAATATCAAGAACAAGGGACGACATAAGTCATTCATAATCAAACAATCACACCATCAAAATATTCGAGGATTATTATAGGCAAAACAAAGCAAATGTTGAATTATATTAAAATAATATTGAATTTGCATAGCAATACACGCTGGAAACTGATATATAATAGTACAACTAGTCACGAGAAGTTTCGAAGAAACTTACATCAAATGAATACTTTCTTCTTTTACTTCACTTTGGAGGAAAATAAAGCAAAACCTAGCTCTCAATGCAAATAATTGCATTCTGGTTATCCATATCAATACATTCAGAACCTCCAAATTCTTTAATATCAAATGGAAACAAGAGACCACGTTCTTTGTTAAACATAATGATCTCATTTCCTCCCTTAAGAGTATTCCAAAAGATTCCCTCGTATGTAAATAAAGTGTCTATTTGTAGTACACGATAACTTGGTCCAAGAAAACTCATCTCCATTCTTCTTGCTAAGATACATGTGTATCTATATATCATCCCCTACGTTGACAAATTTAGAAACAAAGAAGGTGATACAAAGACACCCTTCAACTACCTGCAAATCATATGGATATTATTGTCATAGAAAGAGGTGCTTCAAGAACAGGAAGTGGTAGTTGAGAGAAAGTCTCTTTCACCACATCAAATGCAATAATGACACCAGCACTGTGAAGAAAATGTAAAGCGTTGTTTATAATAGTCAAGGCGCTAAGAGCATCAAGGCAACAGAGGATCCTATAGCCTAGGCGCGAGGTGAAGGCGCATGAACTTAAAATAAACATAAAATAAAAAGTTTTTCACTTCACTTAAAGGAAATTCAAGGAATCAAAGTATATAATGATATAACTAATTCTTATCAATCTAAAACACAATAAAAAGGAAATTCAAGAATTCAAAGTTTACTCATGTAATTAATTCCTATATAAATACAAAATCATATTGATTACTCATTATAGAATACATAGATTGTTAAAACCTCAAAGACTCAAAATAGGGCTATCAACAATACACGAAAAACTAAGACAAAAGAAACTTGATTATCATATTTCAAGCAAGCACAAAACTTCAAATGTTACAATATTTCAATTTATAAAAGTAAACGGTATATAGTGTTATTATTTTAGTGTAATTTGATCGATTAGTTGACCAATGAGATCGTAATATTTCATCGAATAAGTCGGAAGAGTGCGGAATACACACTTGTGTGGGTTTTACCATGACATTTAGATTTCGGGGGTTCAGGAGCAGCACCTCCGATAGCAGGGTCCGAGGGGCGACAACTCTTGGCATGATCTAGGAGCAGTGCCCCCGGCTAGGGTCCAGCTACCATGTTAGCTCGAAAAGAAAAATTTTATATTTTCGAATAAAAGTATTATTATAAAAATTCATTTTTTGATGAATTTTTGAAAATTATTATACTATTTTAACCTTGAAAAATCATGTTTTTAGACCAAAATAGCCCTAAAAATAATTTATTTACATCTTATGTGCGCACCTTTGTAACATACACCACCTAACAAGCTTGGAGGTGCCAGCTGTGTCACCCTATGCGCCTAGCGCCTAAGGCATGCCTCAAGCCTGCCTATAACTACACTAGCACTATCTACAAAGCAATTTCTAGCATATTGATTTTGTCCGTGTAACTCGACTAAATAGTCTAAGATATGTTCATCAAAGGAAAAATCTTCAATCTTTCTCTAATCTCCAGATCTTAATCCCAAAATCCAAATCCCATATTGTATATCGGCAAGATCTTCATCTATATCAATCCTTATCCGTATGATCAATAAAACCTTGTAATCGTTTTTAAAAAGGTTATAACTGAAACACAAACCCACAACATTCTGCAACCAATAATTTCCGGGTGGTTCCTTGGGGAAAAGTTGAAGTTTCCAGTACTGATGATTGGCTGGATTCTAAACACCTAAGTCTACATTACTATAATATTTCTCATTAACGCCCAAGAGAATTAATCTTTGTCGTGAGCCAAAAGATAGTAAAAGCTCAAATATCGAAACTTTGGATGGAAGTAATTGTTAGTATTCAAAACTAGATTGAAGACATCATCAATATCAAAAACAAGAAACTTATCATGAATAGTATCATTAGAGCATCTTTAGTAGTTTGTATATTTCTCAAATTTTCTTGACACATAGGAAGGAATAGACAATCAATTTGAAAATGCATATTTAGTAGCTTGTGTAGTTCATCTTCCCAATATTATATGACACCTATTTGTCATCATTTATTGTGGACAATGTCTATTTGATTGTCTATATCAATATAGACAATCAAATAGACATTGTCTACAATAAATACATTTTAAAATGGAATAGATAATCTACTGTTCATATCTTAAACATCATCAATAGGAACTTCTATTCTATATGCCACCTAGACTTGGAATTCACAAGCTACTAAAGATACTCTTGTCAGCTTGCAATTTACATTGGAGGAAGTTGTATTGAGATGAGAGTTGATGAAATCACAGTTTTCAATGATGGCACAGATTGATTTACAATTAGCAGAAGCTTCACCGACAAAAATTGCAGAATTGAGAAGATCAAATCAATGGGAAGCTCATCCATAGTCATGAAGGGCTTCTAAGATTTTACCAGCTCTTTAATAGTCAATGTGAATTTTAAACATCACGTAGAGGAGAACGGGTTTAATATAGCACTATGACTCTTTGTCTTGATCCCGATTTTCATAAAAATTATCAACCCAAGTTTAGCCCGGCCTACACTTTAAAATTTCGAGTTTTAATCAGGCTTTCGAGATCAGTCTCAAACTCGGTTCACGGTTTATAATATTTTTTTATACACTAATATACAAAAAAAAATATAGAAATGTTCTAATTATTGTATTGAGTTCAAAATGGATTAAAATATAAAAATCCAAAAACAATTACTAAACAATATATAAATATATATTATATAAAAATTTATTCATTAGGGAGGAAGTATTTATATAAAAAAAATTCATTCCAAAAAACTTCAAGCTTTGATGAGCCCGGGCCGGGCTTCTGAAAACATAATTGTCCAAGCCCGGATTATAGAAACTATACAGCACAAAGATTGTTACCTAAAAAATAACTCACTTTTTTACTAATATGAACTTTTCATTTTTATTTAAGAATCTGACACTCGCATCCAGGATCTTATTACTCCACTTTCAAAAGGAGATTTGATCAGTAGAAGAAAACCTAGTAGTTAATAAATAACCCGCTTTTAGATTGTTTGTAAAAAAAATTTACTTTTTAAAATTGTTTTATTATATTTGATGTCACTATTCAATTATTGTAAAGGACCAAATATAATTGTCTGTAAAGAAAACAAAGTCACTGCTAGAATAAGAATATATATGGTATTGTTTTAGTTCCAAGAAGTTACTCTCAACAATCTTTGTAGAATTACATATTTTGGCTTTGATCAACACATATTAATCCTTCATACTATTTAACTAGGAACTAACTTGTTTTTTCTTAAATCAATTTTGTTGCTTCTAGAAAAAGTATATTTAACTTACCCCAACATTATCTGAAGTCATTTTTGGTGCCACAAGACAACCGTGCTGTCAAAATTGGGTGTCCACGTGGACTTTTCAAATAAACGTATTAGGTGCAAATTCATTTGTTTTACTTTTTCATCAGTTCAATACTATCTATTCTAGTGATTAATGTTTCTGACAAGGTGTCACTCTATTCGCTTATGCGTTTATTTAATGAGCTTGAGATCTTGCTGCTATGTTGAAGCTAGAAGGAGAGTGATTGATATACATGGATGTAAGGTTGCATGATCAGCCACTTATGTTTTGCATATGATATTATATGTTATTCATTCTTTGGTGTGTTTTCTTTTGCATTAACATGTCATTGTTAAACGATATTTATTAGTGACTAATGATTCAATGTAGTGGTTAAGGTTAAAGTTATAATATCTGTATTTCTCAGGTTTGTGTCACATCAATGACGGGCAGAGACTTTTCTAATAATAACAATTACACAAATTAAAAAAAACAATATTATTGTCTTATTGGAGGGCTTCAATACAGCAAATCAATTATCATAAATCCTCGGTTTTTTTTCTAACTCCAATTTGGATGTGTACCATGATGCATGAGCAACTAATATTTTATTAACTTGGTTTTGCCAAATGGTTGGTGTTTATAAGAGAAGAGTAAATTGACTACCAATGTCTTAGTCTAATACTTGAAGTTAAATTTGTGAAATTTGAAAGTCTTAGGTTCAACTTCAAGTCACATGTTGAATAGGGTGGTGAAAAAATTGTATCTTGGTTGATGAGGAATGGAGTCAATGGGATGGGATATTGACAAAATTCTTTCCGTTTGACGATAAGAAATCAAGTTTACTTTGGCTACAACCCTCCCAGTTCGGATGTATCATTTTGGCCTTGTGAAGCTTAAGGGTGTTTTCTATCTATTTCTCATAATTCTCTTGTACCAGTTTTTAGTCATCCTTGAATTTGGTTATGGAAACTCAAGCCGCCTCATAAATTCCGCATCTTTGTTGAAGATTATGTTCCAGTTTGAGTTATTTAGCTCCAACACGGACATTGTCTGATATGCTTCAATATATCATACAACATATTATCAAGATTGAAGGTTCAATATCCTACTTCAATGCTAAACAATATAATAGGCTGAAAAAATTATTAGCATCGTAATCCTGCAATTGAGTGAAAATTATCTTGGATTTGCATAAACTAAATCTTACAATCAAAAACAGTTTCTAGCAACACAAATGAGAGACATTAACTCTATAAGTAATGGCCTACAAATATGTCGTTTTGAGAAATTCCAATGATTTTCTGTCTGTGATCTTATACCATACATCAAAATCCAGGCATGACTCAACCTACAAACAACGACAATCTTTCTCAAGCAGAAAGATGCTGACAATTTGAGACCCGTACGAGAAATAGCCATAACTATTTTCATTCTCAAAACTGCCTTGGAGGCCTTGATTCTGCTACAGAGACACGAATTGCTCTACCATCCAATTCCTGCATCAAAATAGATACAATTAGCAACTCCACACTGGTCAAAATAAGAAATAACGACCCCTCTAGTTTTAACTTGATTTTTGTATTTTGAAATTATAAATTTAACTCATTTGCATTTGAATAAATTAGATTCGAAATTTTTAAAAGCTTGTATACACATATAAACATGATAAAAAATTTGGACCCCCGCTCTGACAATGGGGTATATGACTGTATATCACGGCGAGAAGGAAAATGAACTTACAACACCGTTCAAAGTCTCGAGGGCATTTTCGACCTCTTCAGCAGAGCTATATGTGACAAAACCAAACCCCCTAGACCGGCCACTCTCCCTGTCGTAAACCACCGTAGCCTTAACAACCTTTCCTTGCTCGCTGAACAAGTTCTCGAGTGCCAAGTTGTCGACACCCCAAGAGAGGTTGCCGACGTACAATCGGTTCGATGAATCAAAACTTTCACCACCTCTGGAACCGCCACCGCCACCGCCTCTAGGGAAGGAGGATTCTCGAGGAGGTGGTGGCCCGGAATTCACCCTCAACGGCCTCCCGTCAAGTTCCTGAATTTGCAAATACTTGAAAGTTAGATTCAATAGCCTAACATTTGAAGTCAACATTGCAAACATCAGTGAAAGTCAACAGGTGATTTTGACTTACATAGCCATTGAATTGCTGAACAGCAGCTTCAACTTCCTCAACAGATGACATGGTTACAAAACCAAATCCTCTGCTTCTCCCAGTCACTCTATCGTATATTACCTTTGAAAGAAATTTTACATCAGCACATCAATACATTAAAGAGTCAAAACATGCACAATGCAAGCCAAACCACAAGCATATGAACCCAATTCAAATTAAATCAGCTAACAAGTCAATGCACTTAGTACATAAAAGCACAATATTTTCATAGCTCTACCCACAATTAAATCCTGTAACAGACTTCAGCATATGAACCCTAACCCACAACTCACGACTAAGCATATATGCACAATTTTAAGCAAAATAAAGGCATTTCCACAACTTTTAGCGATAAAGTAACACCAAAAATAAATAAAACCATAGAAGCGAAATTGGAAGAAACAAAAGCTAATAAGATAGTACCTCAACCATCTCAACATTTCCAGCGTTTTCAAACAAATTAGCGAGCTGTTGACTATCAGCGCTAAAAGGAAGATTACCCACGAACAATTTAAGGTCCGGGGAGAAACTGGGCTCTTCTCCATCGCTGGAAACCTCTTCTTCCTGGCCAAATTCTGAAGAAATTGCAACATTGGGGACAAAGCGAGAGGATAAGAGGGAATTGGGGACTGAAAATAAGGACTTGGCATGGAATCTGAGAGAAGAGAAAGAAGAAGTAGAAGAAAGGAATGAAACAGAGGAGGGTTTAATGGGGTTGCAGAGGGCAAGAATTTTGGGGTTGAGGGTAGGAAGAACCAGAGAAGAAGCAGCAGCAGTAGCCATGGCTTTGAATTTGAAAAGATAAGATTTTTATCGGCAGAGAGGAAGAGCGGAGAGGTTTATGAAGAAGATAGAAAGATGGTGGTTTTGTAGAGATATTTATTGGCTCATCTAGGAGAGTTGAGCGATCACTAGTTTTACTTAATTGCCCTTTTCTCTTAAGGAAATTTACAATTTATAACTGTCAAATATGTTCCTTTATTTTCCAAACACTAACCTCCTAGATTTTGTCCATAAAATCAGATGTCACTCACTTAAAAATTATTAGTTATCCTCTTAACTTGATAAAATGCATCAGTTTGCCCTCTCAATGTCATGTGTCAATTTCTGGTTGGAGAGAGAAAAATCAGAAAAATCAAATCATTGAAAAATCAAATCAACCAGATTTTGACACGTGACGTTAAGGGATTAACTAGTGCATTTTCACCAAGTTAAGATGGTAATTCTTCCTTTTTACCAAGTTAAGGATGATAACTGATTTTTTTAAAGTTGAGGGTGACATTCGATTTTCTGAGCCAACTTTAAGTAAATGTTGATGCATTTGAACTTTTCAAAATAATTGACGTTCTTCGATTATTTTTCAATACCATTTTCACATCTAATAAAAAATACTTATTTATCTTATAAGTTTTAATAATTTGAAAGTTGAATCTAAACATATACCTTTTTGCCATTTTGAATCTACATTGAATAAGGTAAAATGGATAAAATATTTAAAATATGTATTACAATCCGAAAATGACATTTTTTAAAAACTTTCAACAGTTATTTTAAAATTGATAGATATTCAATCCAATTATGTTAAAATATAGTGCTAAATGAGTTTTGTTCATGACTTAATTAGGTCCAACGTAAATTTGAATTCCCATAAGTTCAGTTAATTCTTATATATTCCAATAAGTTTATAAATGTACATATAATATAAATTTGTTAAGTAATTTTGTCTTTCAATCTATAAATTCTCTTAATATACTTCAAATTAAAAATATAGAAAACAATTTCAGACTCCAAAATTACATTTATATTAAAAAATTCCAAATGGTCTTTAAATCCAAAGTATAGTTTTAATTATATTTATTATAATACAATAACCAATAGAAAATGTTCTATATTAATATTATTACAGTAAAATGAAAGAATTTATAAAGAATGGAAATTTTACTCTGAATTAAAATTAATTTTTTATTATAAATAAATAATGTTTCATGTGTTTATTTAAATTTATTAAGAAATCGAAATATCGCATATTTGACTTAGTTTTTAGTGGTGTACAATACTATATTGTTGATAGATTTTTCTGATACTTTCATTCCCAAAACAGGTATTCAGTAATTGCTAGTAAACATTTAAAATTATGGTAAATTTAAAAAAAAATGCTCTATTATTTTACTCAATTACAAAATGAGGTTTGATGATTTTTTTTTTTTTTGCAAAATGTGATTTTAAAAAACGGTAAAAAGAAGATGAAAAAATATTTTTTGTTCATAACAGTGGTGTTATAGTGAGTATTTTAAACAATTTAACATTCGCATAATTCAACCTTATTATTTTAAAAATTATATGTTAGAATTTGAGTAAGTTTCAAGCATTTTTTTTGTTTTTTATGATTTTTTTAAAGTTTATTATCTCATTTTGAATAAAATAATATTTGCACTATTTTATAAATTTCAAAATTTATCACTGATATGTATTGCATTTTTATAAACTAACCCGCAACAATTCAGATAAAAACGAACTAGATTTTTGTCATGGTATAATTTAATATTAAGGATCCTTAATTTGTAAATTTTTGAAACTACAGATCTCTTTTGCAAAAAAGAAATTCGCATACATCATTTTACAAATGAGTGAAATCGTAAAGTACATTTTTTAAGTGTACCTTTAAAATTATTACTTTAATAGAAAAAAAATAAAAGGTAAATGTCAAATAAGTTTCCAAACATTGTCTACTTCGTCCAATTTGACATGAATAAATCATATTGTTTTGGTTAGGATTTTCTAAATTTGAAATTGATAAATTTGTAAAATTAATTCAATTTCAACCATAAATTTTAATCGTTAGGTTTCATTACATTGTAATCCTTACAAACAACTAAAATTTAAATCTTGGAAACTTTAAAGTGCCAATCTGCATATTTTGTGTGTCATTGCTAAAATTCTAATTCAAACTTGTTTGTATTTTGTTGTTGTAAAAATTATAGGGTTATACATGGAAACAAAATAGTGTGGGTAGGATGATATAATTGTGTACAAATTGGAAGCCTCATGTGGTGGGTTCCAAGTTGAGAATTGTGATTATTGTTTTGCATTGGGAACAAAATAATTTCAAAATAAAAAAAATCCGTATGTTTGAAGCTGGGTAGGATAGATATCTCTATTGCTATATTACAAAATAGCTCTAGATTTTTACTGACAATCAGATAATAGCCCATATCGTGGCCCACTCCCCCAGTATTTCCAATTTCATACCCTTTTGCCAGATTTTTTTTAACTAATATATGCGAAAAAAATATGATGTTCAAAACGATAAAAACAAAAAAATCAAAAATTGCATAATGAAAAAAAGATAGATTCAACTTCTTAGTGAGCTGAATTTCAGAGTTCAACTAAAGAATTGCATATGATTAGACCTCAATTTTCACCCACTCTTGCTGCTTCCCCACTAACACCCATCATCTAACTGGAATAGAAATTTTTCTCAATGATGTGAGAATAGTTTTATACGTAGAAAATGTTTATTTAGAGGATAGAAATAGTATATTGTTATTTACCGTAGATAATGTCTATTTAGAGCATCTCCAATAGTTTGTCTATTCCACTTCTTTTCTTGACACAAGCATAAATAAACATTTAACTAAAAAAACTCTACAATAACTAGTATATTTATCTCTCCAAGTTGACGTGACATTCCAAATTTTGAAGATTATGTATTTGATTGTCCACAAATAAATAACCAAATAGACTAGATGACTCATCAATTAAATATTATTTTAATATTCAATTGGTTTGGTTGTTATTATTTAATTTGATAAAATATAATTAAAAACCTAATAGACAATTTAGAATCCATAATCTATTTTGGTAAATTTACGAAATATCAAGTCTATTTATACTTCTCATTAATTTGGATGTCTATTCCATATGACACCTAAGCATAGAATAGACTAACTATTTCATGTGTTCTTAGTTGTCTACATCTAGACAATTAAATAGGGGAAATTATATTAAGGATCGGGTCCAAATGACCGGATTCTTGCATACTTATTATGTGTCCTAAAAGTGAATATAATAATAGAAAAGTAAAAATATAAATTCACTTTTGGTATACATGACAAGCATGCAAGGATCCGGTCATTTGGACCTGGTCCTTAATATAATTTCTCATCAAATAGACATTGTCTACAATTTAAGATGACACATAGCGTCACATCATGATGGGCTAGTCAAGCTATTAAAAATGCATTATTGTCTATTCATTTCTACGTGTTAAGATAATCTGTGGAATAAATAACCTACTAAAAATGCTCTAACGTGTTAGTTTCTTATGTTTTCATCGTATGATTAATCGTAGGTATCTAACCAAGGTATAGTTTACTAGAATTCCAGTAACAAAGACGCAAGAAGAGTAACGATGAAGAATAGTGATGGTAACGCAGAAGACAAACAGTTATGTTGATGGAATGAGAAAAGTTACATGTTGAAAACTGATACAGGAAAGGGTATGTAAAATCTAAGGTTACTAGGGGTAATGGATTAAGAGATTTTTGGGTTTTGTAAAACTTTAAAGTGGGTGATAATTTCTATTCATTTTCATAAATAAATAACATCAAAGAGAATCAATATGTTTTATTCCTGAAACCCCTAAGCAAACAGCTCATAAATCTAATAGACCAAAGCCTTATGTTATAAAAGTAACTAGAAGATATTGTGTCAAAATACAGTCAAGTAAGTCAGAGAGTTCATTTAGTCAATAAATTTCACATTTAAGCCAAACCATCTTTGGTCATGACTTTGGCTAGCTTTTGCATCTACCACCATGTGTGCACAATTCTGAGTTGACCATGATATTAATTATGACAAAAAAACATTAGTCCACCGGTGAGTCCTCATTTGGTCTATAACTCCACATTTGTTGCCTAATTTACAACAAATCCATAGCCTAGAGTGAGTCACATAGGTAACCGAAAGGTGCAAAGATGAATTTTCTTTTGAATAAGGCTTAATGCATCTACACCCCCTAACTTGTTCAAAAAGGGCCGTTGCCACCCTGAATTTTGAAATGTGACAGATAATCCCCTGTACTTGTCTAAAACACATACTTTACCCCCTTTTGCTGACCTGGTTTGTTACGTAAATGACTATCAAAATACATACTCGTAAACTATGTTGATGAAATAGAAAATGAATACAAAAAATCCATAACATTCGTATTCTTATAATTTAAAATCTTTAATATATGTTTTTCATCTTCTTCAAAACTTCATCTTTATTCTAAATTTTTTTTCAATTAATTATAATATTGTATCGATTTTTTACCTGTCGTGTTCATCTTCTTGTTCTTGAAGCCGATAGTTTTACGAGGAGGTAAAGTGACATGTTTTAGACAAGTACAGGGGACTATCTGTTACATTTGAAAGTTCAGGATGGTAACAACCCTTTTTGAATAAGTTCATGTTGTCGATACATTAAGCCTTTGAATAATGCAACTAAAAAGTACATCATTGTCTTGGAATTAATTCTAGCTTCCTTCAAAAACTCTTTTATAAAAAAATGCATCTTTAACATATTTTTGCAACAGTTCTTAAAATGCACTAAAAATTTAGCAGCCTGAATATATATGTTGACATAACATGTAAAAATTAATTAATCATAATCATAGTTCAAAATTACAAGGATCTAATTAAAGAGGCTTCCATCTAACATCAACAGAAATAAGTCCATTTCTGGAATTGATTAAATGATAAGTTTGAGTGAGTCTTTCATTGTAGACCACATCTCTCAAATTTATGTCCGCATATCCTATTGTTTCCTGCAACAACATTACACATTCAGAACATGGTTATTTCATTCTACAAAACAAATAATTACACTGAAACTACCTTAGATTGGAAGGCTATGAATTTTCTCTTCTTGCTCATAACTTCAACATGTATTGTTTCCTCCAACGGGGCCTCTTCTAACACGAACCCAAATTCTTCATTCCAAATCGGATCTCGAGTTTTGCTAATCATCTAACACATAATACTTTATATTTCAGTCAACGTTTCATAAAATAACAAAAAGTATAGAAGTTGATGATTCTATACTTAATTAATACCAAAACTATACCATAATGTTACAATACCTTAGTTTTCTTTTGGTCTCCCTTGAATATAACCAAAGCATAGATGTTGGAATGACATCTTGTTGTTTCAACAACATCCTTAGCTCTTTCAACGTTGACTATAAGCAAACCACCTTTGACTTCATGTAATGACATCATCTCAACTTCATTTCCTTTCTTCCCATAACATCCTAAACACTCACTTAACAATCTTTCCCCATCTTCCTTCAATGGGTTAAATGTCATCTCGAAAACAAGTTTCCCTCTGTATTTTTTGTTAGACGACCCATTCGTGTCCATGTTCTTCACTAAATCAACCTTAAATTGTGTAGTTTCATAAGGAACTAAATCTCTCAACGGTACTACTTGCATTCCCAACTTATCATGATGCCCGACCTATTAATAAACTTTCGACTTCTTTAGGGGTGAGTAAAAACGAACTGAAAGGGAAAATTGTATTACGTATACATTACCTTTTCCCAATCGAAAACATGCAACTCCAAGGCTTGAGATTTGGGATCTTTGACAATCAGCTTGAAAACCTCGTTCCATTCCGGGTTAAGATTGTTCATCTTAACGGAAGTTTTCTTAGGAGGAAGCCTTTCTCCACTTAATTGGAGTTTGACAGAAGGATCTGAACTTCCTATTAAATCCTTGTTTAATAGTCCATTTGCTCTTATAATTTTTACTTCCAAAATTCCTTCAGGCTTCTTCATTGCACCTCTGTTTGTAACAGAATAAAAAAGTTCAAGACATTAGCAAAAGTTGTGCTAAAATAGAACTCTATTGAAGAAAAAAATGAAGAAAGAAAACTCACAGAGAAGCATCCAAAATTGGTATGTCCAAGTGTTTGGGCCAGAGGTAGAAACTAGCAATTTGTTTGCTTACAAATTCCTGCTATCCAATATGCATATTCATATACCTTATCTTTACAAAAGTGTAACAACAAAAAAAAGGTTTGAGATTCAATCAATTGGGAAAAGTGTCTTCTATTGTGCGCAGTTGTTTATTGAAGTGATGAACTTAATAACCTTTCCGTGTTTTGTCTTAAAATTGTGCATACTATTAGCGTCTCACTTATTCAATTTGATTTCTGATTTACTATCCAAACATTAAAAGATTTCATTCAATAAAATTCATGCTGAAAAATTAGAAAATAAACCAAAAAAGAATTGAAAACTATTAGAACTTTATTTTTATATATTGCTGTTAGACTAAACTTGATAAGTTAGGCTAAATAGAAAAAAAAATAGAATAAGTTGGACATTAGATTTACAATCTTAATAATTCGTACACAAAACATGATTTGAATTGTATTATGTTCTAAAAATTCTAAAGTTTAATAAGCTATGATCATAACAGTCAGAAATCAATTGGCGTGATAACAAATACCTGTACAATGTGATACAATCCTGGAATGGCCATAAAATCAATTCCAAGTAGTTTGAATCCAAAGTCTACCTGAGGCTGCAACTACATTTTGCCATTAAATTCATCCAAATTTAACGAGATAAACATTTAACGTAACATTATTTGAATGTGGTTTTACCTTTTTCTAAGAGAGAAACAATAATGCTACCAAAACAAGGAAAAACGGGCACAAGAGGTCTTAAGCATAGACGCAGGGATAAGAATACTTGAGCATCCATTACCTGCAATTTCAATTTACAATACATATATACTTTATATTATTTATTTTGTTTTCCAATTTTCAATCAGTACATGGAAATTAATGAAAATTAAACGCAAAAAATTAAATTGACCTTTGCCGTGATTGGTAGTGAAAAAAATCTAAATACCATAGCTATGTCAGGATTTCCTGCCCATCTTGTTTGAACATCGATCAAAACTTCTTTTTCATTTGTTTGATGCATTTTTATACCTGCCCAATTCACAATGCAAATTTATCATATTGGTTTACATGCTTTTTCCCCTTTAATTGCTCAAATGTCTCTTGGTCCAATTCTGTTTTTCAAATTTTTACTCTGAACTATTGAAATTGTGTGCATGATTATTTATTTTTCACATATTTGGGGCTTGAATTATTTATTTTCAGTATATTAGTTGTTCCCTCTGACAACACAAATAAACTGGATCACTTATATCGTCATTTGGAACATAAATTGTTTTGCGGGCTTAACATAAATTTTTCTATAGTTAATGATTCATTAAGTTATCGTATTAAAATTGGACATGTGAAATACAACGTAGGTAAAAATTTAACACATCAAACACTAAATAAATAATTTTAGCAAGTCAAACAATAAGACATTTATTTGAGTTATAAAACATTATAACAAAAAGTGTTCAATTCATATATTTTTTTAATTAAAAGTATTCCACTGGATAGAAAAGTTTTATTAATCTATTAAAAATCATTATTATTGATACCTTTTGTTTGACACTCATGATACTATGAAATTTCCATCATCCATATTATTTTTATCTTATGGTGGAAATTTAACTACCTAAAGATGAAATGTGAAAATTGTAAGGTGTAAATGGGTGTCAAACAAACTGGTGTCAATATAAAATTACCGATTTAAAATTTCAGCATTGATGACAGCATCACTTTATGCATCATTTAGTATAAAAACATGATGTCACTTATAATTTTCAAAAGTTTCGGATACCTTTTAAATCTATTTAAAAATGCATTTGTATGGTCCCTCAATACCACATGTTAGTGTCTAGTTTGTTTTACTTTTAAATATGTTATTTTCCTGATGTCACTTCAATTAAAAGTTGATACGTGATATTAAGAGGGGATAAACTAGTGCTTTTTTTTTTTTATGTTCATATATTATTTGAAAATTTTAAATATTGTGCTGACATCAACTTTTTGAGATAAATTAAAGGTACACGATGCATCAAACCTAAAACTATTCAACAATGTTTCAACTTAATTGATTATTATCATGAATAATAGGATGCAGAGTTCCAAGGCTCAAACTCTGAAAATATATGGAGTTGCAAAACTTGCCAATATACTCATCAATCACTGGATCTAATGTGCTCCTGACTGAATCACAAATGGGCTACAATATATATCAAGTCCATTATTGAAATAGAAAGTAATGAAACTCAACTAAATTTTTTTTAAAAAAAAATTAATTTTTAGTGATAAGTTTTGGGGCTTCAAAAACCAAGTTATGCATATTTGTGTTGAATGAATCTGTTTAAGTAAATCCCAATTTGATAAATCTTGTGATTAATCAATTATATATTATGATCATATGGGATTGCAATAACAAATGAAGGAAAAAAATTGTATAACCTTATCAAGATATGGCCACACTTGGGATGTGAACTTATTCAACCAGTCAATCTGCACACTTAAACTAATTAAAAATCATCAGAATTAATAACAAAATCAAGTTAATTGAAGTTATGATGATAATAAGAATAATTAAAGATTAATTACTCTATCATAATCAGGATGCTTCATCC
Source organism: Euphorbia schlechtendalii (assembly GCA_949673415.1). NCBI lineage: Eukaryota > Viridiplantae > Streptophyta > Magnoliopsida > Malpighiales > Euphorbiaceae > Euphorbia > Euphorbia schlechtendalii. The sequence continues at coordinate 25,311 of CATIWQ010260134.1, read as the reverse complement.
ACATTGGAATCTGTTCCCAAATATTAACCAAAGAGTCTGTATCCAACTCATCCTCAGGCTTCATTACTGGGTCCTGCAAAAGATAAATTAAATGAACAAATTTAATTTTCCAGAAAATGATTTATTAAGCAATAGTATCAAATATTAATATTTCAACAGTAAAAATAGTGTAAAACTCAAACTAAAGAAACGATGACATTTTTATATCTTAAGTCACCTTAACATCTCCAGATTCATAATAAACATTCAATATAATGAAACCCAAAAACATTCCAATTGGAATCCCAAATCCAAATCCAATTATTCCTAATAAACTACTGATTAAGATGTCCATTTTTCTCTTGATCTGTAGTTTCGAGCATTTCTTAGATAAATGAAAACGAGGAGGATGAAGAAGAAAGAGAGAAAATCAAATAAGAGTGTGAATTTTAAAATTTCTACAGTGACAAAAAATAAATTCAATCCATTCTATGTAATATTTTGAAAAACAAAATGTTGAAAGAAAATGAAATCAGAAAAGTGAGGAGTGGATCTCGAAAGCAAATGGGCAAAATAGAATCTATTTTCTATCTTTAAAAAGAACAAGTCTAAAGTATTGCCTTTACCAAAAAAAAAGTCTAAAGTATATCCACGTCAGCTTATTGTTTTTACTTAAAACATGTGTAAGAAAATGAGCTCTATGTTAGTGCTGTTTTTTTATCATCAGTTGATGATTTTACAAACAAATTTGCTAAATTACATATATTGCCAGTCAGTTAAGACATGATGTCTTGCCATTAGGGTATAATTTGACGTCTCAATACCAAGTTGTTGTAATTGTACATGAGCTTTAGAAGCTTGGTATAAAAGTAGTATTAAAATGGCTTTAAATGATGTCTAAAGTTAAGCTTGTGGGAACTTTGTTGCTGAAATGTTTGAATCCGAATTCTCTACTGTGAATAAATCTAGAAAAATTTAGATAAAACATTAATAAGAAATATACATAAATAATTTTTTTTACTGAAGAATATAAATAAAATTATTTAGTTTGTCATATTATAAACTTATACTCCATATTTATAATAAAATGAAAATCAGACATAGGTTTAAGAAATATGTCAATTTTGACTTTTAACATGTGTACCTAATTGTTCGTGTGATTTTTACTTTTATCTATTTACTTTACCATTTATCTTTAATCCCATAATTCTTTAATTTTTTTTCTTTCACCATTTACAACGTTGGTTAAAACATTTTATCCATCAATTGAAATTGGATCTATTGTTATATTCACAAAGTTGGATATGGATGATCAGGAATCAAACCGACTCCTTCAAAGCTCTATTATTTTCATAAAAAAATTCATCCAAACAAGATCACATGTACATAAATTTCAGATTTAATTCATTTTATTTTGAATAGTAAAAATTTTCAGATTTTAAAGTATTTTTCTTCTCGCTTTTGCTCACGTTATTTCTCTCTATGTGATGTCTACAATTAATATGCATAATATTTTCATTATTAGAATCTATCGACATTAGAATCGTACATTTTGAAAATGTGAGATGTTTTTCATATTCTCGGGGTGATTGTTGAAAATCTAATTGTCTATGTTACTTAAAGAAATGAAGAAATATTTTTGTGTAAAGTCATTCCATTTTCTGATTGTAGAATGGGCCGCCACCCATGAATTTCATGGATATATTTTTTTGTTTAAAAAGATTACTCAAGAAAATAATTTGTATTGTTTTTAAGTTATAAAATATTTTATGCACCAATTGAAATTGGTTCAGTTGTTATATCCACAAAGTTTGATGAGTATGGTCAGGAATCAAACCGGCTCCTTTAAATCTCTATCATTTTCATAAAAAAAAATTTCATCCAAACAAGATCCACGTGTAAATAAATTTCATAATTAATTCATTTTCTTTTGAATAGTTAGAATTTTCAGATTTTAAAGTATTTTTCTTATCGCTTTTTCTCATGTTATTTCTCTCTATTTGATGTCTACAATTAACATGCATAAAATTTTCATTATTGGAATCTATTGACATTGGAATCGTACGTTTTGAAAATGTGGTGTTTTTCATATTCTCAGGATGATTGTTGTAAATCTGATTGTTTATCTTACTTACAGAAAAATGAAGAAAATTTTTTGTGTAAAGTCATTCCATTTTGTGATTACCGAATGAGCCGTCGCCCATGAATTTCATGGATATTTTTTTTTATAAGAAGATTAATCAAGAATAAAATTTGTATTTTTCTAAGTTACAAAATGAATTTACAAATAATATAAGTAATTAGATTTATGTAACAATCACAAGATCACGAGAACATTGTCTCATCAATTAAAAATGAATTTATATTATTCATTTTAAAAGCTAACTAACCATTAACTAAATTACTAAGAAACTCATAACAAACTATAGCTTAACTTGTTATCTATTTATAAACTCGAACATTTTTGCCTCTTTTATACTGGAATAAAATAATAAATTCATATAGTAGCGATGATAAGCAGAGATATATATATATATACAGACACACATACATGTAAAAGCGGCAAAAGAATGTTTGGTCAAATAATAATTCTTATTCTCCAAAGACAATTTATCATCGGTAGTCAAATGGAAAGGGATAGGGATGTTTGCAAGTTGTTTTTAAGATGGTGAACCACTAGGACATGGGTTGTGTTATCCGCTCAAGTTTAGTTGTCACCATAGCTGCTCCAAATGCATTTTTTTCCGCAATGACCAAAGCTGACTTAAGCAACTGAAGTTGCCTAATATTCCCTTAAACTCAATGTTCCTAGTCACTTAATTTAGTTATTGATAGTTGATTAAAAATAGATTTAGGTTTTTATCCTTTTTTTTTTTGTCAATATAGTGAGAATTAGGCAGTTTTATTAAACGCTTCAGAACTAATGAGCTATAAATCGATTGGTTTATAATTGTTAAGTCTAAATCAAGTTGGCTTTGGCTTAAATGTTTGAGCCCACTAGTAAACTTGTTTGACCCAAACCCAGGTTTCGCAACCCTACTCTCTTACCCGGTTTATGGTCCTTGCCTAGTTTTGATCTAGCTATTTGTTGTATCTAGTAGGATAATAAAACAAGTTGGAGGGGGGGGGGGTGAGAATAACTCTTTTTTGAGTTTTCACTTTCCTCGGAAGTTCTGCGGAAATTTGCTTCCAATGCAGCTTTTGAGTAAACTTTATTTACTTGATTTTTCATAAGCTCGCCACTGATGTGGTCTCTTTCAAGTTCAATTGATTTGCAATCTATAACTATGAATGCAACGGATAATGAGTAAGGAAAGAGATTGTGAACATGAGATTTTTATCCTAGTCCAGCCACTATCTAATCAGTCCTTGGATATGGTGTCCAAGCTTTAATCCACTCGTGATTCTCCTTTAGGTGGAGAGCAAATCACTACAAAGCTGATTTGGTTGATTGGAGTACTGTCTTACAATCTTTAGCTTCTGAGCTTTACCAATATAAGAGTATCGTCCAATTGATTCCAGGCTCCGATTTAATACCAATACTAGAAGTATCATCCTAAGCTCCCCTACACTTACTCAATCACAGAGCAAGCGTTCACAAAATCAAATTGAAAGAGTTTTGAGCTTCTGAATTTTATTTCAATTTGACTTTGTTACAAACAAATTTGAAATTAAGGTTTGCTAGGGCTTGTAAGTGAATCAATGAATTTGAAATAGCTTGAATTCTCTTGAAATTAGATAGTACTTCACCAAGTTCCTCTGCTAGAACTTTGCTTTTTTATATAGGCTTGGCAAGTTTTCTTTGATCTTGGACTGTTACTTAATTCTTCCCGATGTCATTGAATAATTAGCTGTTAACACTAAAGGAGATTGAGGACATGGTTAGTGAATTGATCAATGCTATTTGAATATGTTAAAATAATGTGTAGATATAGCGATTAGGCCCTGATACAAGTTTGTTAGGGAGATGATCCCACCAGTACTTGTATGCTACAAACAAGAAAAAGTGCTTTTGTCTCCTTGCTATCAAAATGAACAGGTCTTTTTCAGGAGCCACATCTTTTTTGCGCCGCAAAATTAAATACAAAGGCATGACAATGGTTGACTCATGTGATACCTTGAGATTTCTACTCAAATTATTTGAAATAAATATCCTGCATTTAATTTATCCTTAAATAACTGATAACTCAAAGGATACTTGCCTCTAAGACAGTTCTTCTAGCTTCCGAGATTTGTGTCTTCTGATGCAATCTTTATCTTCCGACGCAGAGCTAACTTCTGATGCAGCCGAGGACTTCTTAAAGTTGCTTAAGAGATAAATTTCTGCTAATGAGGATAGTTCTTGTAGTAATAACTAAAACATCTTCTAAGATCCACTTTCAACACTATCTAATGCCTCTCTTTACCTTTATGCATTATATTCTCTTCCCTTGCGCCTACTTTTGTTTTCTTCTTTTCTAAATATTTCTCTTCACTGCAAATCCGCGAAGGTCATGTGCTCGATTTTATCTCAGAGCTTCCTTGGCACATGATGACTGCAAGTGAAGGAATTTTGTTATAACCTGTTATTAATTTCATCATAAAAGAGTTGAGAAAGGAGCTATGATGGGTAAGCTTGTGATTTCGTTCTATGTTCATTGTTAGGGTTGCATGATTAGTTTCTTCTTTGGCTTGAAGCCTTTGTTTGTCGGTTGTTATTCTGTGGTCTCTATTTCTTTAAAGCATCAGTAGTTAGGGCTTATTTGTTACTTGTTCTTGAGAGATTTTGAATGTCATTGGCAATAATCTTGTACCTTTGGATACTTTTTACCACTCAATAAAGCTATCGGAAATCCTTGCACTGTGAATTGTCTTCCTCCTTTAACCGAGACTGTAGAATACCACTTAAAAATGTCGTGTTCTATGTTTAGTTTTCAATAAATCTGGTAAAAAGCACTTAAAATACAAATTGCTTATATACTTAATTGCCAATGATAAATAAGTTGGTAGTGTTACTCAATCGAACTCACCAAGAGCTATACTATGTATATGTTGAGGATCCAAACAGATAAATATTTATTGAATTATTGAGGACATTAAAAGCCAACGCACATTTGACAATATAAAATTATAACGTATAAAACTATCCCAAAATTCCCTGTTAAAAGTTCTAAAACTATGCATTGAATACGTTCCAACAAATAATTGGTCCTTTTCAGTTCAGATATATAGTTTACAAAACCGAAACCGATGTTATTTTTTCAGAGTGTATGTATGTTATTAGACCCAAAATTAATATTATAATATATCAGAACCGTTGACAAGATACAATGAACACATTTACATATACATTCTTTAATTTCGAGCCACAAAGCCATAAAGATAGTATCAATTTTTAATTTCATTCTCGAAATTAGAAAGGCTTAAATTCCAGTAATGAATAAACCATATTTGGCTCCTTAAGGATCTTTCGCATTTGATTACATTCAAATTTCACTAGATTAAAATTATCTCATTCTTTATTTTCTCCCTCAATTGATAAAAATGAACTAATTGTCACATATAAACTTCTAATTAGAGAAATAAAAAATTGAAAAAAAAATTGAAAGTTAAATTGCCAACTAAAAGTTGACACATGACGTTCAATGGAAAACTAGTGAATTCTTACCAAAGTTTAGATACAGCTACCGGATGGAATGAGACAAAATTCATTGATACATTTATTCTTTCAAAATTTTGATAGATTGCTATTTATAAAGGACCCATATATATTACCAGTTTACTTCCCACAAATGGTCAATTAGTGTATAAATTAACTAATATTGCGAGTTTTATGAAATTTTTTATAACAATTAATTTTCTTTTATATCTATCATATATGTTAAATTTTACTTTTTATTTTTCTCTTCTTTCATATTTTATATTTTAATTATCATATAAACCAGTATAAAAAATACCATGGCAACAAACATTATTCCGAGTTTTATTATGAAGTTCAATGTATATGATTAAAAATATTGGTGTATTGCTCCGGATTTTTTGTTGTGTTAAATAAGTGTATTATTGTCATATGCCACGTATATAAGATGATAGCAATAGTTATAATAATGGCAGATTTAAACTAATAATAGTGGATTATACTTGATCTAGGCTTTGCTTGGGAGTAATGTGTTATAATGCTTCAAAGGAAGGGAAAGGAAAGGAAATAGCTTCCTCTCAGTTTTGACCAATTTGGTGGAATGCAAAATTGGGGTGTCAAGCGTAAGTGAGGAGCAGTTGGTTCCCATCCATTCCAACTCATTGTTGCAGTTCTTATTCTCCAATTCTCCCTTCCAAGCAAAGACTTGGACATCACCAATTAAAGAATTAAAAAAATATGAGATTGTGGGTGCACATTCTAATAATTAATAAAATTAATAAAAAGCGTCTCACATTATTAAAAAAATATACATAAATAAAAAAAACAAGTTTTCATAAGTGAGACTATATTCTTTAAAGTGGAGAAAGAATTCTCAACACAATTTAAATTAAATTTTGATAATACTTTATATATATTAATTATTTTTTTGCGTTAAATGATTCAATTATTCGCATAACTTCAGGACAGTGAATAGTGAGCAGCGGGGGAAACGAAATATTGTGAGATGCATTGAATTGGCAACGACTAGATGAAACATGTGGAGAAAATGGACATCTATGCATATTCTATATCAACATTTAATATAATTTTTTATGTGTTTTAAATCTTGATTATTCTGTTCATCTTTTGATTCTCACAGTGTTTCTTTATTATTAAACATTTTATTATACTCCATTCAACATCATTCATATATAGAGTTTTATAATGTCATTATTCATAGATATTTTAATGAATTGTTGGACTTGCTTTTACTACTTCATCCATTTCATTTTAAGTGTCTCGTTATTTTTTATATCTGTTCTTATTTTAATTGTTATTTGTGAAATTTTTGTATCTTTCTTCAAATTCTATCTTTATTAATGACAATCAATTTTCTTCCGGGGAATTATTTCATCTCTCTTTCAATTTTATCGATATTTATATAATCAATTTATTTTGCTATGTTTGAAAGTAATTGAAATGTAATGAAATTCTATAGATATTAAAGATAAGGAAATATGATTAAGGAAGAAAGACTATTTTATTAATCAATTAAATTGATGTGATAAATACAAAAATATTAATTTAATCTTTTTGTTTCATTTTTTAATTTTAGGATAAAAACTCTAAAAATATAATTAGAATGGGACAGAGGGAGTAATAATTAAGAAAACAATTAATTTTTAATTATGAGTTATGGTAATTTTGTTTTTGACACAATAAACTTACTTTACCTTTAATCATTATTAATCAACCATCCTAACATTGATGTAACAATGATAAATGATACATAATTGAGACTTTATATTTAATATAGTCGTCGTAGACTTTACAATTATTAGTAAGAAAAATTTATGTTAATTCATCAATAATAAAAAATTAAAGAAATTCTACCTGAACTTTGACATTGTCTATTATAGATTGATGAACGATATCGTAAATTTTCCGAGATAATTTTTTCTATCAGAAGATCCGCACAGAAACTGAAGGGAAGCAATATGAAATCTATTAGAATTCATTTACAATCTATTACATTCTTTTTGGGAACAATCATCTATTTATAGAAAACTGCACTGTTAAATTATTATTTTGGTTCTTTAACAAAATAATATTTTTACTATAGCCCAACACTTTGTTCATACGACCAATTTGGCACCTCAATAATCAATATTTTCGTGTTTGACACCCCAATATATAATCAATATTTCATATTTGACAAACTTATTTTGACTATTTATCATGACTACCACACACATTTACTCTTTCAGTTTTTTTAGTAGCCATCTTACACATTTTACATTTTTCAATAAGACAATTAATAAAGGTATGTAAATACTAATCTACCATTAATGTTTTAATTTTTTTAACCTAAATTGTGCATTTTATACCGTGGGAATAGCATAAGAGTAAATAAGGAAATAAATGGAAGAAAAATGAAAAAGATCTATGAAATTTTGAAATAAACTAATATTTTGGATTTTCATATTTTGACTAAATATAGAGGTGGTCCTAGTGTGGAGACTAATTAAGCAACCGTCTAGGGCCTCAAAAATCGAAGGGTCTAAAAACTCTATATATATCTACATTTTGCTGTTGACTAGTTGACTATTACCATTGAATACTACACTTTCATGGATTTAGGATCTCATAATATACAATATGGATTAGAGCCTCGTAATTTTTAAGGACAACTCTGACTAAATGGACTACTAAAATATGGAAGGAGTAGTTTTTACATGTCTAACCAAAACTTTATAATTTATTTTAAATAAATAAGCATCTCAAACATGTCATAAATTAATTATCAGATTTCATATTCCATCGTATTCATTTTTATCATATTTAATGCATAGTTTACCTCTCCAAACTTGATCTCAAAAATCAAATGATCTCTTGAATTTTAAATAACACCCGATTACTCTCTTAACTTGTAATAAAACACCAATTTACCCTTCAAATGCCATGTGTCACATTCTAATTTATTTTACTTTTCAAACATGTCATTTTGCTCTCTCCACCAGAAGTTGACACCTGCAATCAAAGAATAAATTGATGTATTTCTTACAAATTCAAAAAATAAACTAATACATTTGAAGAATAACGAAATGTATTTTAAAATTCATGTGATAATTTGATTTTTGAAACCAAAGGAGATGTAATTCTATTTATGATGCCAAACAAATCAAACATCATATCACCGTTAAATTCATAAACAACTTAATCCCTTTCCCGAGTGGACCCAATGAGTATGGAAAATCCCCATCCGACTTCAGAGACAATTCGGCTGGTTGTGGCCTTTTAGCTATATGATGTTTATCTAAATATTATTGTAGCTTAGTATTATTACTTTATAGAATTTTAGGTAGTTGGTAACTTAAATAGTAGAAAGTATACTTTTTTCACTACCGAAATGTGAATATATTCCAATTGCATTGAATATTTGGAATGAAAACGTTGCCAACTTATCGTACTTTTACCAATAAGAAGAATAAGGACAAAAGTACTTTTAATGCAACCTTTTATCTATCAATTAAACCATTCATATGCATACCGGTATACACATCGTAAACGATTTGTTATTAGCTAAGCAAGGTCTCGAATTCGAATTTTTTAATGTAAAAAATCCTAAAAAAAATAGATGTGTGACCCTATTTGAATATGGATATAGACGCAAAATTCTAATAAACCGGTTTCTACAACCAAAAATTCATTCGTATGCATACAAGGTCTCCTTAAAACTTAGTATAAATTAGAATTTCAAAATATTTATTATATTCAATAAAAAGAAAACAATAGAGAAAAGAAGATATACATTAGAAATTTACTTTAGTTTGTCCAAATAATATATTTTTTCCAATTTTCTATATTAAATAAATAGAATCTCATAAAAATATTTGGACCGAGATAATAAATTTATGAGTTGGACATGGCGTCATTTTTCTTTTTGAAGTAACATATGATCTAGTTAATAGCATACTGATTTTTCTATTGAAATAATGACTAGATTAGCTAAATAGGAAATATATGTTAAATAAGATTTTGATTATACTATATAGAATAAATCAATTAATTGTATTCCTATTATGATTGTGCAAACCTAATAAAGTGAATATATGTTTCTTGTTTTCCTCAAATTTTTACAACGTCGAATTTTAAATTCTTAATCCAAATTATGATTAACTCAACCATAATTAGAAAGTAAATCAAAGTTTTTTGATGTTAAGCAATAAATTTTTTAATAAATTCTCTTTTTTGCTAGACAAATGTTTAATTAGAATAAAATTTGAGATATTGATTTAATGATCAACTTAATCACAATATAGTTAAAATGAACATCTACAAAATAAATTTAGTTTACTTAAAGTAATTATAAAAGTTTAAATTAACTAAACTAAATTTCTATTCTCTTCGATCTTTAAAAACCGGACTTAACTAAACTTAATTAAATCAAATTTATTTCAATATAAATTAATATATTTAAATTTAATTGAACTGAAGTTAATTTATTAGTAATTCAACAAATTAGAATCTAAATTAAAATAAATTTAATTTCACGATGAAATAGGAAAAGATTACGTTATTATAGTTCGACAATTCTATATTGACACCAGCTTGTTTGACCCTCATTTACACTTTACAATCTTCACCATTCATCTTTGGGTGGTTAGATCTCCACCATAATATGAAAAGAAGATGGATGGTGGAGATTGTATAGTATCAACGGATGTCAAACAACTGATGTCAATATAGAATTACTGATTATCGTTTCCGCTTTTCATTTAGGTTTTCTCTTTCGAGTATCTCTAAAACCGAGTTCCTAGTCTGTATAAATTATAAGAAAGAATAAAGAAATAAGAAAGAAAGAGAGAAGATAACTTTAAAAATATATAAACAATCAGGTGGCTTGGCTGGAAGGACTGCTTCTCTGAGATCTACTTCATGTGCCATCTAGTAGTGGATAAATACTTCAGAGAAGGACAAAGAGAGAGAGAAAGCAGGGCAGGTAAAAATTGATCTCCTTTTCAAACCCTAATTCAATTTATTCTTCAGCTTTCTACTGTTTTAGACTTTTTTTCTTCTGTGGGGATTGTAGGTATTTAATTTGGCCTTCATTTTCGTACTAATTGTTCAGATCTGTCGTTATGATTTCTGATTCTCTCTGTTTTGGCGGGTTATTTATTTTCATTGGGTTGAAGAAGGTTGGTTTTGTTAAAGGTTTTTATTTGTTTTTTCTTGAATTGGATCCAATTGATTCTTTTATAGAAAATGAAAAAGGCATCTGCCCATAACAATCGGAGTTTTTGTTTCATTCAAATGAATAATTTTTGCCATCAAGATCGGGAGGGGTTTTAAGTTGGGGTTTTGCAGTTTGCTGGTCTTTTCTGATTTGGATTTTGAAGAGTTTTGTTTTAAGAATCTAGCCGTTGTTTTTATTGCTGCCAAGCTCTGCAATGGAGCTCTATACCTCTCCAGATGTTGTGTTTATATTCTTATCAATCCAAGTTCCAGGTTGTTTTTTGCTAGGCTCGAATCTACTGGATGCTTGATTCTCTTTAAATAATTTGTTCTATGTCCAAATTGCTGACTACTATAGTCACGTCTCTTGGTCGGCTTGAGTATTGAGGGTTTGGATTCATTTCCTCCTTTTAGATGCTGATCTAGTAACTCAAGATTCCGTTTCTATTATCTACAGAAGCATTAGTCAGAGCTTCAATTTTAATGTTTTAATACGATTTTTTTTTTTGAAACAGGAGTGGACATCATAGGAAACTGGAGTCAATGATTTTAGGAGTTTCACATGAATTCTGTTAGACTGTTGCTCATGTCGAGGAAATGAGTAGGATATCTGGAAGTTGGGCTTTGCAGTCTCTTTATCATAGACTTCAGTTTAATCTGAATACTACTGTTCGATTAGTATCTGACGATCACAGTTAATCTGGGAATACGATTCCTGGCAGATCGTGCCATTAATTTTGATATGTAGAGATTTGCTTAGTTTGGTTCATCCAAGTTCATTTTCTAGGCTGCTATTCCAGCAACATCTATGCTATTGTGAGATCAGAGATGTATTTAGTACTTTCTTGTTAGGTTAAAAGATTATGAATTGACTTTGTTTTATGTTTAATCGAATGACTAACGGAGGGTGGTACGGAGGTGAAATATTGCATATTTAAGGGGAAAATAGAAATGTAACTTGATCTCACTTGAGATTCAGGAGTTCTACTATTAAGAAATTTATTGATATAACATACTGCTATTGTACCAGAAATTTGTTTATATTAGCCATCATTAACATGGAACCGGGTGTTATGCATCGATTACTTCCTTCTGTTGGACCTGGAATTTTGATTGCTGTTGGATATGTTGACCCTGGAAAATGGGCGGCAACTATTGAAGGAGGTGCTCGTTTCGGGTATGCTTTGTTACTGCCATTGCTACTTTTCAACTTGGCTGCTATTTTATGCCAATATCTTTGCGCCCGAATTGCTGTGGCCACTGGAAAAGATCTAGCTCAGGTATCTACTTATTTCTTCGAAATTTTTTAGATATCCCTTCTTTGCCTTAGGTAATTGGAAGTTTGTTTGAGTTCGATAAATTATTGGTGCAGATCTGTAACGAGGAGTATGACAAATTTACATGCATGTTCCTTGGAGTTCAAGCATCAGTTTCAGCTATTGTGTTGGACTTAACTTTGGTAATTTAAGAAAGTACTCTCTTTTTTTTTGTCTATAGGTTTTCTCTTGATAAATGTAATGGAAGAAGGAGAACATAACTTAGTATAATATGATTATGATTGTGTTGATTCCTTCCTAACATCTGAATTAATTGATTTGACTAGATACTGGGCATCGCTCATGGTCTTAATCTCCTCTTCGGGGTTGACTTGTCCACTGCTATTTTTTTAACTACCGCTGATGCTGTTTTATTCCCACTTTTTTGCGCCCTCATGGTAAGTTGCATAGTTGAGTTCATAAAGCTATCAAATCATTGAAATATCACTGACGATGTAATTACCATCCTGTTATACAGGAGAGATGCAATCCAATATTGAAATGCACTTGCATGGCAGGCTTGATATTGCTTATCTACTCTCTTGGAGTGCTCACAAGTCAAACTGAAATTCAGTTTAGCTTGAATGTTATGCTGACAAAGTTTAGCGAGGAAAGTGCATTTACAATGATGAGCCTTCTTGGTGCGAGTATCATGCCACATAACTTTTATCTCCATTCTTCTTTTGTGCTGGTATATATTTTTTACTTTTACAGTTTACCTTCTCTTGATGGTTCACTTTACTCTTAATCAATGTTATTTTGGTCATGTTTTTGAATAGTTGATCTCATATTTTTTTTGTTCTGTTGAAGAATTTTGCTTTCCTTTGGATTTATGTGTTGTGTATATGATGTTGTTAGGCTATCATGGCTTTTATTTTTTTAGTTTTTCATCAAATTAGTCAAAATCAAAGTTAATTCAAGTTCAATTTGAGATGCATCATCTTGAATTGGAATTATGATAATATAATGGTCTGCATTTCTGGCTTTCAAGGACTTGAAATGGCGGTTATTATATATGTATATTGCGTGAATTCGCGCTTCCAATTTATCAAACGTTTGGCTAATTTTTAATAATCCTTCTTGATTGAAATTTATTACACTTGATGTTTGATGATTCTGCTCATTGTTTTTAACTTCTGACCCCTTACACTTGTGCAGCAGCAGCAGAGTCCTCGCAATGTTTCCAAGGAGGTCTTGTATCAGAACCATTTTTTCGCCATCTTTACCATCTTCAGTGGCATTTATGTGGTTAATTATGTGCTTATGAACTCAGCAGCGCTCGTGTTCAATAGCACTGGCCTTGATTTGCTTACTTTTGCGGATGCAATGTCACTAATGGAACAGGTACAGACTACAGACAGTCATTGCAATTGGTTTTCATTGCCCTTTCTTATTATATAACTCTATAGAAAAGCTCATTTAATATCGCGGTTTGCGAATTGTTTCATTCAGGTGTTCAGAAGTCCAGTGGCACCAATCGCCTTCTTGACAATGCTGTATCTTACTAATCAAATCGCAGCTCTGACCTGGAATCATGGTGGGCAAGTAATTGTACATGGTTTTCTCCGACTAGATATACCCACTTGGCTTCAGCACGCTACAATCAGAGTCATTGCCATTGTTCCAGCTCTCTTCTGTATATGGACTTCAGGAGTTGAAGGATTATACCAGTTACTAATTTGTACCCAAGTTATGATTGCTTTATTGCTTCCATCCTCTGTGATCCCTCTTTTTCGGGTTGCATCCTCTAGGCTGATAATGGGGGTCCACAAAATTTCTCAAATTTTGGAGTTCATATCTCTAATTACTTTCATGGGGTTCTTGGGCTTGAAGATCATATTTGTCGCTGAGATGATTTTTGGAGACAGTGACTGGGTCGCTAATTTGAGGTTGAACATGGGCACGAGTGCTTCTGTCCCCTATGTGGCGCTTCTTGTCACTGCTTGTTCGTCATTTGGTTTGATGCTGTGGCTAGCAGCAACACCGTTGAAATCTACCGCTGACTTAGATTCTCAAGTGTTGAACTGGGAAGCGTCTGTTATACCTGTACAAAGAGAGGAACATTTTATGCATGAAGCTATCTATGATCGAGCTGAACTTATTCATAATCAGGCACAAGTAATTGCCCCCGAGAATTCTACCGAGAGTGACTCAGATAGAACTGGTCCGAATGTAGAAGCAGATTTGCCAGAGACGATTGAGGAACCTGATCAGGAGCCTCACTTGATTGAGGAAAATCGCTTAGTACCCTATGAAAAACAACCGCTTTCCACATCAGACACAGTATCAGTTTCGACCAGCTCTAATGAAGCTGGGGCCCACTTACCGGAAAAGGCAACGGTAAAGATGGACCCAGTTGAAAAGACCGTGGAGATGGAGGGAAACGTACTTGTTGAGAAGGACGAGGATGAGGGAGATAATTGGGAACCCGAAGAATCGTCCAAATTCATTCCTGGAAGCGTTTCGCCACTTGCATCGGACGGTCCACCTTCATTTAGGAGCCTCAGCGGTAAAAGCGACGATGGTGGGAACGGCGCAGGTAGCCTTTCAAGACTAGCAGGGCTGGGCCGCGCTGCGAGGCGTCAATTAGCTTCTGTTCTCGATGAATTTTGGGGGCAGTTGTACGATTTTCATGGACAGTTAACGCACGATGCGAGGAACAAGAAACTGGATAGCCTGCTGGCACCTGATTCGAAGCTGCATGTATCTTCCCCGCCTAAAATCGATAGTTACAGAAAAGAATTCAGTGTATATTACCCGTCCGATTCTTTGGCGACTACAAGTTTACTCTATTCGCCGAAACAGATGGGGATGCAAAGTATGGACTCATCATACAGGGTTCAGAGGGGATCGTCTTCTTTGTGGTCAAGCCATATGCAATTGCTGGATGCATATGTGCATAATTCTAGCCAGAATGCCATCGATGCTTCGGAAAGGCGGTATTCCAGTGTTCGAAGTCTGCCAACTTCCGAATCCTGGGATAATCAACCTGCAACGGTGCATGGTTATCAGATTGCATCGATTGTCAATAGGATGGCAAAAGAGAGAAGTTCTTCCGGTGCCTTGAACAGTCAGTTGGAGCCACCTGCTCCAGTAGTGTCCCAGTCGTTGGGCTCCAGGGCCTATCGGGACCCGGTTGCTATTGCCCTGGCTCAAAAACTGCAGAACGGGCTAGCTGCCTCGAGGTATCAGAGTTATGCGATGCCTGGAAACAGCATGCTACAATCTGACCGATCATGTTATGATGATCGGCAATCTGGAACTGCTGATAACTCGGGAATAATGTCGACTAATTCGAAAAAGTACCACAGCCTGCCCGACATTTCGGGGCTTTCTGCTCCTTACAGGGATCCTTACACGCCTCAGAAGAGCACTCAATGGGATAACACGATCGGATATGGGGCATCTGTCGGTAGAACGAGCTACGACCCTTCGTTTTATTCGAGTCTCGGATCAGGAGTGAGAAGCCCTTTATCTTTTAACAACGTATCAAAGGCTTATGGAGATTCTTTCTCCTATTCTATGAATCCAGATCATGGATCTATTTGGTCTAAACAACCGCATGAGCAGTTTGGCATTGGTGAGAAAAATCGTGCTGTTGGGAGTGCAGTGGGGAATAGGTCGTCCAATTCGATTAACCGAACCGAAACCCTATCAGCTGCTGATGTAGAGGCTCAGCTTCTCCAGTCATTCAGGTGTTGCATCGTTAAGCTTTTGAAACTGGAAGGGTCTGATTGGTTGTTTAGGCAAAACGAAGGAGTAGATGAAGATCTGATCGATCGTGTGGCTGCGAGAGAAAGGTGCTTGTATGAAGTGGAAACACGGGATAACAGCCGGTTGGTTCACATGAGCGAGCCTCAATACTCTTTTTCAGATAGGAAGGTTGGTTCAGGGATGAAGAACGATGACTCGGGTATGGCTAGCGTTCTGGTCTCATCAGTTCCCAACTGTGGCGAGGGCTGTGTTTGGAAGGCCGACTTGGTTGTTAGCTTTGGGGTATGGTGCATTCACCGTATTCTTGACTTGTCACTCATGGAAAGCCGCCCTGAATTGTGGGGGAAATATACTTATGTGCTAAATCGTCTTCAGGTAAAGTCCCTCAACTTTCACTTCCTATGCAAATTCAATTCTATTTAGCATTTGATATTCTTGTTCTCTTGATGAAAAACCTACAATAAGAGTTTGTTTAGGGCAAAATTGATTGATTCTACTAAGCTCGATTTGAGATTGCTTTCCAAAGTTGTCCCAAAAAGCTCAATTTTTAAATTTTTTTAGGTTGTTGTCCTAAAAAGTTCCGGAAATAAATAGGAAACAGACCCTAATTAATTACTAATAAGATTCAAAAAAATTTGTCCAATGCCAAAATGTCGGTTCTGTGAAAATTTTGTGAGTTGAGTTTTTCAAGACAGCAGTTGTGATAGCAATCTCAAACAGGCCCTAAATCCAGCTGGGACCAAATTCACCTTTTTTTCTAATGTAACATGTCCGTACAATAGACTGAATAGTGACAACTTTGTTTTATCCTGACGAGCAGGGGATCATAGATCCGGCATTTTTAAAGCCCCGAAGTCCAATGTCGCCATGCTTTTGCCTTCAACTCTCAGCAGCATACCAACGCAAGTCTAGCCCGCCTGCTATGAGCGGAATGCTGCCCCCTGCCGCAAAGCCTGGAAGGGGAAAACTCACAACTGCAGCAACAGTTCTCGAAATCATCAAGGACGTTGAGATTGCCATATCTTGTCGAAAGGGTCGATCCGGCACTGCAGCTGGCGATGTCGCTTTCCCCAAGGGAAAGGAGAATTTGGCTTCAGTTCTTAAACGTTACAAGCGCAGGTTGTCGTCAAACAAGGCAACCCCTATTGGGGCCAAATGAAGAGCTTCGAGTCTGGCCTTGAATGGGGTAAATATAAGGCACTTTTTATTTATTTTGAGAAGCAGCATTTTATGTTACTCAATAGATCAGGATCCTCAGTTGTGTTGCTTTCTCGCTCTTTTTCGGCCTAGCTCTTTGCTCTCTTTCCAAGTGTACTAAAATGTTATATATGCATAAGGTACAGAAACAAAGGATACTTAATTGCAGCAGGATTCAGGAAAATGAGTAGAGAAGTGATAAAAAGTTGTGCATATTATTTGTCCCTTGATGTTCAGGTAATGCAAATAGTATTATTTGGGTAGGGGATAAATATCTTTAATCATTTGGTGAATTGTGCATATGATTCCTAAAATGTTATTTTGTTATTTAATGTAATGCTAAGGGTGTTGCTGTCGGGGCTTATCATCGAGATGATTAATGTGATCACTTCAAAAAAGTTTAGGAAATATACATGTTACTGTATGGTATGTCAAATTAGTTGGGGGTGAACGTCAATGCTGTTACGGTAATTTAAGTTTAATGTAGTAAAATACTAGTGGTTGAAAAAGCCACTTTTGGGATTTTAAAAATTGAAGCAGATTTTTACGTTACCAAGAAACTTTATTTGTGGATCTTGGCATTTGGATCCACGCATTAATACAGTAGCCAAAATTGATTGTTTCTTTTGGCAAAGCAAGAAGAGATTTCACTTTCTATGCTTGGGTTTTGGTTTTGCTATGTAGTAGTATGTCCTAAGATTTGTCAAATATATAATAAGTATGTAGCGCGGTGATTTTCACAATTTAAATTTAATCTTACTGGTTAAAGTTGTTGATCATTGTTACGGTTATACTGCAATAATTAACAGTGAACGAATTCAACAATTTTCGCCTAAATAAAGGAAACTAAGGAATATATTAAATAGAAGTTGATATGAGAGAGGGGATTTTACGTTTTTACAATAAAAAGGTAAAAATATCTTAAAGCATGTTATGTTACAATTTTTAAAAACTCGCAAATATGACTTCACTTTACGTGAATCAGAAATCGTAGTTTCACAAACCAAAATTGCTCGATTTTTCTGCTTTTCTAGTAACCTCTCTCACCCCAACTCCAACATCATCCACCACTGACTCCAACTATTGCCCAACCTAAGCCCGCGTCGCCGCCATCGATGTCTCTGCCATCGCCGTCTCTGTCATCGTTGCTGCCGTAACCTTATTACGTCAAATCCGGCATGTTTCTCGGCCCTAGAATCCGCTCCACTGCCACCTTTGTCATCGCCAAGATCGGCGAGTTGCTCCAATCCGATCAATTGAAAGAAATCGTCGACATCCCAAACTCAAAATGCACCAAAGAACAAGTGATCTCTCGGAATCCTTCTTGCCGTCAATCAACAAATATGTTATAAATGCTAATTCGAAGTAATATCTATTTCTAGAATTGAAAGTTGATTGTTGTTTAATTTTAATTCATAGGTTTGGCCGATAATCGAAGGAGAATTAGGATTTTAGCAATTTTGATAGAGGTTTTCTTTGATGCAATTAGTATGCAAAACAGATGAAATTTATAATAAAATTGTAATGTGGTGTTTGTGCAAGACTTAACTGCACACCAATTGTTCGATAAAATGCTTGGGGACAGTTTTGTGCCATTTCATGGTTGAAAATGCGGGAGAGATTTTGACCTTCACCTGCTCGAATTTTTATTTTGTTTTTCTAGATATAAATGGAAATTATCAAAGCCAGTTCAAGAATGATTGTTCTACATTTGTTTTGGATGTACCCAATGAGTATCTAATAATCATTAAAGTGTTAGTTAACTATTTAAGATTATTGTGTTTTAATTGGTTTCAAGTTAAGATTGAGTTATACATTTTTTATTGTTGATTTGGTTGGATGATCGACAACGATGGATATGTAGCCTTTTTGTGTTTTGAACTTGGGTGATTCAAATTAAATGCAATTAAGGTGATTGATGAAAGACTTTGTTAGATAGAACTACTTATAGCCGGTATAATAGTCGTTATACCTGGTATAACAATCTTATACTAGGTATAACGAGTATTATACCTGCTATGAAATGATCAAACTTAGCATATGTTACTTCTAGCTATAAGCATTAAATAATTGGTTTCACAGCAAGCCCAATCATGTGAGGGGACAAAATAATTCGTTTTTTTATGACCATAAACAGTTAACTTAGACTTTTACATATAAAATGGTATAACATACGAGGTATAATGACTATTATACCTGATATAATAGCTCTTTACCTCAGGTTTTAAGATTTTATGATTTGGATTTTACTATAAAATTGAGTAATGTCTTCAACATAGATTGGAAGAAACTTTTATACTTGGTATAACAATTCTTAAACCAGGTATAACAACTATTATACCAGGTGTAATAGCTTTCATATCATGTGTAAGGCCTCCATAACATGGGTTTTGCAGCAAAATTGAGTATGGTACAAGAATGTCAGGTTATTTTATTCCGACAAATTTGAATAAGGCATTCATAATATGGTTTATGATGTGCAATTAAGTATTGTCTTCAAATATAAGAATGTAATAGCTCGTATACCAGGTATAACAACTCGTATACCAGGTATAACAGCTCTTATACTAGGTATAACAACCATTACACTAGGTATAATGCCTGCATAGAATGAATTTTGCTGCGAAATTGAGTATGGTGTAAGTAGGGATGGCAACGGGCCGGATCTGGATTGGGTCCAGCTTGGACCCTGTCCGAATCCATTTAAATGTATTAGACCCGAATCTAACCCGGATCCGTTGGATCCACAATTTTAGGATTCGGATCCCACGGATCCGGGTCCATAAACGGATCCAAAACTGGTCTATGTAATTAACATCAAATTCTTAGTTCCAATTTCTATACTTGTACATTTCACCTTATTTTTAATAGTTTACATGCTCATTTAATTATGTTCAAGCAATTGGACTTACGTGGATCTCAAATAATCTTAACTATCCAATATTTTCGAGATAAATAATAAATAAAAAAGTAAAATTAATCTTTAATTACGGACCGGGTTTCATTGTAAAATCCAGAACCGAATTCGTATTCGCTTTCTTGGATCTGGATCCAACTCGGATCCAACGGATCTATAAAATTAAGATTTAGATCCTAAAAACGGATCCGGATCCATAGATTTGGGCCGGGTCCAGATCCATTGCCATCCCTAGGTGTAATTTTGCTGATATGGTAAAAATAAAAATATTTTGCCTAAACAAAGGATTTTCTTGTATTTCCCTATGAGAAATTTGTGTTAAAAACTGAAGTTTTGTGGTAGTTCTTGGCCCTTTGGCAAAAGGTTGATGTTGTTGTTGTTGTTATAGTTTGTTTTCATGTTACAGTTTGTTGTTGTTGTTCATAACTTAGATCCTGTTTGTTGATCATTAAAAAAAAGTCTTTTTGAGGTTCAAAAAGGAAAAGGAGATTAAATTAGTGTTTTGATAGGTTTTAAACTCACCTGCGGTTCCTATTTACAAGGGATTTTACTACATTTTCAAACCTTGACAAATCGTTACTGTTATAGAATTCTTTTTGAAGTTTTAATCAATATTATCCTAAATACCCTTTTAATCATCAATTTAATTATCTCTTCTACCTAAAAAAACGTACACAATATTAGAAGCCAATATTCTCACAAAACTGAGTAATAGAGGATTATTGTGGAGGTGTTGATTATTGTTGCTAATCATGAAACTAGGTTTGCTAATATTTTTTTTTATAAACTATTTGAGATGTAATTATTTTTTCATTTGCTAAATTATTCTCTGGGCATAGTAAGATGTGCATTATTTTTTAAACATGGTGATTTACGTTTTGATACATTGAACTCCTTAAGAATTGAAGAACAATGGTGATATGCAATTGTGTGTGTAAAGTATTTATCATTTTATCATATGCATATATAAAAATGGTTTGTGCAAACTTATTTTACATTTTAAGTCTTTATCAAACTTAAAGAGGAGGAATTCAAAGAGTACTCTATTTTAAGGCTTGATACAAGTAGCAGACATCTCAATTTAGGACTTTGCAAGGATACTCTATTTAATTTCCATTGAACAAGAAAATATGCAAATTTCTTATTTACCCATTGATTTTGAGTTTAATTTTGTTGATGTTGTCGTGTGCCTTACCTTAAAAGAACAAAGTAAATTCAATCGAAATTGCAGCATGGAGTATTTAAATAAAAGTAACCTTTGTATAATTCATTTGTCATGTGCCTTACCCGACTATAAATTTAAATTGAAGTAACCCTTATAATTTATCTATTAGAAAGCTGCAATAAAAATGTTGAATTATTCTATTTTGCCCAATAGCTTTTTTGATTTTGTCTGTTTCTATATGTTTTAAAAAAAATAGACTGAGCATCAGTAAGTTACATTTTAACTAATAGTCAGGAATGTGACATAATTACAAACCTAATAGACATTTTTATGCATAAAAATATCAAATGACTTAAAATTTAGTTTACTGCCATGAATATACTACTGGATTGATTAGTGTATGGATTAGGGATATCAATCAATGTATTTTTTTAAGCTAAATATCTGTTTTAATTTATTATCACGGAAATGATTCTATTTTCTTTCATCTATTTTTTCTCGGAATTGCTGTGCACCGCCCAGTATTACTTCACGTTGCCCGTATTTTTTCAAATACGGACCATAATACCCCATCCCTATTCAGCCCCTTTCTCTTTCACTTCTTTTTTTACGATTTCTTCAACAATACTTTCAATGGATCGACAACAACGCAATCAATCACCCCGGGTAAGTTTTTTTCTTCGATTTGATCTAAAATTATTCAACCCCTTTTTATTTCACTGATTTCTTCGACAATCACTTTCAATGGATCGACAACAACGCAATCAATCACTCCGGGTAATTTTTTTCTTCGATTTGATCTAAAATTAAAAACACCTACCAAAATAACTCTAAAATTAAAAAAATCAACCAGTGGTTGGAAATTCCAGTTCCAGCCACTATTTTGGCCGGATTCCGCCTGTGCCATCATGGGCAGATAATTCATCCGCCCGTGCCATGGTGTAGGCGGACACGGGATCTGCCCGTGTAGCAGCATGGGCGGATCCGGTTTCCGCCCGTGCCATGGCGTGGGCGGATAATTCATCTGCCCTTGCCATGGCGTAGGCGGAAAAAATTTCCACCTGTGTATGTTAGTAGTCCTTTTTGGTCCGTATTTGAAAAAATACGGACGGTGCGAAGTAATACTGGGCGGTGCATAGTAACACCCTTTTTTCTTAAAATATTATACGTACGTATATATGTTCCATGTTATTTATAAGTCAAAAACCGAGCCAACCAAAACGTAAAAGACATTCATGGAAAGATGATGATTTTATAGTATTTCTTGATATTTGTTTACGGGAAATTATTGATAATAAAAAAAAGTAGGGGAGCATGGGGTGCTAAAGGATGGACATGGGTAGAAAGTGAGATGAAAGTTTTAGGTTATACTTTTACTAGAGATATAAATGGGAATGGATGAAAGAACAATGAATATTATAGAAATATTTAATTGGAAATGAGACTGGATTAGGATGAGATCCTATACAAGGTACAATTGAAGCTTCTCATGAGTGGTGGAATTCAAAAATACAAGTAAGTTGAACATAATTTATTTGTCATATAAATTTAATTAAATAGTTAATTAATTCATGAATAAGTTTTCCTTTTAATGTATAGGAGAATGCAAAATATGCTACAAGCGTGAGGAAGGAATTGGAAAAGATCATGCATATGCACTAACTTCTGGAGTCTTGCCTACCGATAATGAAGATAATCAAATTTATAATGATATGATTAATTTTGTGCAAAATACTCCCTCCATTTCAAAATAATTGTCACTTTAGGACTAAATTTCAAAAATAATTGTCGCTTTAAGACTTCAATGCAATGCACCTTTTTAAAAATTATATCCATTTTACCCTTATTTAATGCACATTAAAAATGACAAAAGGAATAAAGTATCAAATCAACTTTCAAATTAATAAAAATCATAGGAGTAAATAAGTATTTTTATTACTTTAATTAATGTTATCTTGGTATTGACAAACAACTTAAAAGCGATCATTATTTTGAAATTGAGGGAGTAATGATTTAGAGGAATATGAGTTTGTTGAAAATTTAGATATAAATGGAGACTCTGTAGATGCTGAAAATAGTTATAATAGAGACAGTGGGAAAACGTAAGAAAACAAAAAGGAAAAATGTCATTTACGAAAGGTATAACAAAGGAAAATAAAACTGGTAAGAGTGGGAAAAAATCAAGTACTGTACAAGTTATTGATATCATTGAAGAATTGATGGAAATTATTGATAAGCGTGTTCAAAACAAAACTACAACATTACGTGAAATTTTAGGGATCGACCAGTTTGTTCTATTGACGAGGTTATAAAAGATGTGTTATCCATGCCACTAATCTCTGTTTTAAAAGATGGTCTAGGCGACCGCTTAGGTGGGGTTTTTTTTAGAACACCGTCCCGATTTTATATAATCGGGCGGTTAAGGCGGAAAGTGTCGTCAAAACTCAGAAAGTGTCGTCAAATATCAGAAAAGTGTTGCAAAAACCTAGAAAAGTGTTACCAAAACTTAAAAAAGTGTCACCACAACTTAAAAAAGTATCGCCAAAGCGGTGGCCTAGACCGCCTAATCGGGTGGTTATAAAAGATGTGTTGTCCATGCCACTAAATACAGAAGGATTCTGAAATTCATTTTTTCAACACTCTTTTACTTGCTGACAAATCAAAGAGAGAAATGTATAATACCTTTGGGAGACGCAGATGAAAAGATCAAAGGAATTCATTTTCATTATAAATTATTTAAGAATGGCTTGTGGAAACATGGTGGCTAGAAAACTAAATGAGTGTGATTTTTGACGTTTTATTGTTTTGAGTAGTAACTTTTATTATTTATGGTTTTTTTCATTCATGTGTTTTATGTTTAAGCTTTAAGTTGTATTAAATGTATATAAGAAACTTATCTCGTGAATTAATCATTTTAATTTTTTTTGTAGATATATATATTATGCAAAAAGTCGTTATTGATGATGATAATGATGATGATATTTGGAGATCAGTTTTATGTTGTGTTGAAATTTTATCTCAAACCTATTTGAGGTATATTAATAAAGAATCATGCATTGATTCATTTCAAATAGGCATTACATAGTTGATGGAAATAATGAGAGGTAATGAAACAAGATGTATAAATATGTTTAAGATGAACAAGGATAATTTGTTAAGTCTTGCTCAAGAACTTATAAAAAGATACGGATTAGTTCAATCAAATAATATATCAATTTTGGAGAAAGTTTGTATATTTCTATACATTCTTGCTCGTGGAGCTTCAAATCGAGATGCTTAATAACGTTTTTAACACTTTGGTGAAACAACTAACAAAAATTTTCATGATGTGTTAAAGGAATGACGCAATTCTCAATCAACTCTGTAATCCTGAAGATCCAACATTCTCAACTGTGCCCATTGAAATAATTAATGATAACAAATATATGCCATATTTTAAGGTTACGTTGTTTTGTATACAATCTTATATATTTTCTTAGTACTTTTTGCATTATACTTACATAATGAAAATTTTTAACAGGATTGTATTGGAGCAATCAATGGAACTCATTTAGTAGCTTGTGTGAAAGAAAAAGAGGTGATTGAAAAGGATTTTCTTCACAAAATGTCATGGAAACCTATCAATATGTTATTGACATTTGTAATGGTTGGTTGGGAAGACAATGCTCATGATGCAAGGATTTTTTAACATGCTGTTATTGTAGGGAATTGTCATCGAAAACATAACCGCGTCGGCAGAATTACCGGTTAAAATTTTCTTGAATTCGAATAGGATCTTCTCAAGAACCATTGATAGGGTTTCAAAAGGATTGAATTTTAATCAAATAAAAATTACTTTTAAGGTCTCCTTGAGAGACGGATGTCGTGAAGCTCGCAATTGGAAGCTCTCCAATCTCACGTGCACGAACTACTCTCGATCGGTACCGGTGCTAGTCGAATGGACGAAGAACTTTCATAGAAAACTCCAAGAAAAAGAAAAACAAAATCCTAATTTTTTTATGGCTAAAAAAAACGTGATCATCATTGTAGACTCCTATTCACATTTTTGTTCCAACAAAGTTGGATTAGAATTAGGTTTCTCTTTTTCTTTATTTTATTTTAATTTTGTATATATCCTAATTACTAATTAGGTTTAGATTAATTCTAATTATAAATTGGTCCTTTTAAATTTGTAATTTAATAATTAAAC
>CATIWQ010260094.1:0-20174 GCA_949673415.1 Euphorbia schlechtendalii | reverse complement strand
TTTAGCAAAAAATATGAAAATTTTCAACCATATAATTTTTTTTACTTTAAATGTATATAATAAATATATATTTTTAACATAATAATTATTATTTCGGGCCGGACGGGCCGGGCTTGGGTTTTATTATTAAAACCAAACCCGACATATATTTTACTCGGGCCACTTCGGGTTCGGGCCGGGTCGGGCCTAATCACCAATCACCTTATCCAAGCCCATCCCATGAAGAGCGGGCATGGACGGGTTCCGCGGGTCAACGGGCTCGTGCCCAGGTCTAGCTACGAGTGAGTATACACAGAAAACTAGTGTTTTTGCCAAGTCTGATCCAAATCAAGCATATTTTCCAGTTGACGCAGGTGTAACCAGCATTTTGAAGAGTCCATGTTTCGTTACCTATATATTAAACAGACACATTCCTCTCCTAGTCAAAAACAAAAGGACAGATTATGTCGTAATGAAAATATTTCTCCTGCAAGAATTGTATGTTCTCAACGTGTTGGTTGCTTAACAATTCTACTCTTCTTTTGCACGTAAAAATTCTATTCTGCTTGTGAAACAATTTTTAATTTGTGCATTGTGTTTGCTAGTAGATGTGTCAGGTTGATCATCGACAAGTAAAAGACTTGGTTCAATTCTTGTCTGTATTTGATTACATAATAGATCAGAATTCTTCTATAAAAAAATGTGGAGAAGCCTACACCTACCAAGTACCTACTTTCGAGCATAAATATCAAATCAGTATAAGCAGTGACCCAGATGTTTTCCGGATGCAATATTTATGGGTCTTACATTTTTGGCTTCTACTTCTTAATGGAAGTCTGATATATCCTCTTATAGGCATAATACACTGCAGATATGAATTACGTTCTCAAAAAGCAAATAGCTCAAGTGAGCTGATTGCCAGACATAAATGAAAATATCAATGATTAAACATGTCTTGGCAATCATTATCAGTAGCTAAACATTCTTGCATTATTGCTTCATCATCCAACACAAGAAAGTAATGAAGCATTAATCTTCTCCGGATAATAATAACAAAATTTCATTTTCACAAAACAATTAGTTGCAAGAGTTCAAGAAACAAGAAATTCGACAAATAAATCAACCTGATTCCAGTTAGCAGTGTTCGAGTATACATGCTCACGAACAAAAACATATTGGGAGGATGCAAAACAAAGCATAGACAACTGAAATGGATAAAGGGTTAATAAAACAAAGGGAAACTGAACAGCAGTAAAAATCATAATCCATTTTTCAAAACCAAAATTTTTAAACTATATCGGCAGATTGTGCAAAAAAAAAATTTCAGCTTTTCCACATCAGATAAGAATCTGAGATCAAGCATTGCATATTAGGCATTGCAATCACATAAATAAATGATATTTTTTTTCTGAACTTTTACGATCAGAATTGCTTGAAATGGTCCCCACCTAATGAAATGCTGCGACTATATCCTTGAAGTCTTTAAGTAGGTTCTCAATACTCATCACTTTGAGATCAGCCTTGTCCCGTACACGCACGCTCACCTGCAAATTAATAATGATATCAAAGCTGATTTTGATTGTTATTTCAACATCAAATTCTTTCCTCATTGTGGTCAAATCTTTTCCAAGTGCAATTCCAGATTTTTTAGGTCAACCATGCAACTTTTATGCAAGATTTCGCACAACAATAATCCTCAGTAAATAGATAACCACTAAAGGCAGTTACACCAATGGCAGTGAAAAATTTCACATCTTTTTAATGCATACATTTAAATAGTTTATTACTCTAATCTATCAGATCTTATCCTCAGATAATCACAATGTACATATCGAAGTACTACTGTTTCAAGATAAGAAATCAATAAGATCTTGATATTTAGTTAACCCGAGTGCACAATATATCTCAACTGAAACTATAAATGCCACATATTGGTAAGAAATTGGTATACATGTCAGTTCTAAAAAGGACCAAACACTGATAACTTGGATACCATTGCGAAATACCTGTCCAGTTTTGGCTTCCTCTTCTCCAACCACCAATATAAAGTTGTACTGTGCAAGCTGAGCTTCTCGTACCTGCAAGAAGCCACAGGTATCAGTGCACAAACTACATAGTTTTTATGGATAGTATACCGTCTCTGATATCACCAATATTTTGTAATAACAATTACTAACATTACTGGTAATTTAGTAAAACTTCCCAACAAAACCATGTAGACCTCGATGGGTCGATATTACAGAGAGCAATGTCTAGTAACTCTAGTCACATTATATGATCATCATAACCTCTGCCAAGAGATCCTAAAATAGTTAGATTGAACTTTGAAGGAAAAGAGAGTTGTAAAATTCAAATGCATTATGCATCTATGTCATGACTCATGACAATTTGTCCAACAATTTTCCTCACAAATAACTTCTTTTTTGGAAGGAGTTAAGATATGATGTTGCTATAACTATGAAGCACGTCTCACTGAGGTAATTGTACGCCCATCAGGCACTAGGGGACACACGACATGTGTCCAACACACTAAAATGGCATGCCAAACACTTTTTTTAGATGTGTACACATTGGGTACATGGCTGGGACTAAAGGTGTTAACAAGCACAATACCTCGCAAAGACAAACAATTTGACATTCGGTACGGTCAAAGCTCGGCCAGAGTTAGACTTGAGTTCGAGATCGGCTCGAGATATTGACAAGCCAAGCCAAGCTTTCTAAGGTTCGACTCAAAGGCTCGCAAACGTGGTTGTATAATTTTTCTACTTAAATAATTTCGTGAAAAACAAATTATCCTTTAATCACATCTATTCCAAACCATTTTTTATAATTATAATTTAATTTAAATTATTTAGATAATATACTTGAATTTTTATTTTACCAAAAATGTTGTACTTTAAAATTAATAATCTAAGAATTTAACATGAGTAAATGAGGCTCGTTTAGGCTCGCGAGCTCGAGCTGAACTTTTCATGAGCCTGAGCCGAGCTATAATTTTCTAAGCTCGATGAGCTTCGAGCTGAGCTTGACCAATTTCACTCACGAGCCCAAGCCAAGCTATAATTTTCTAAGCTCGACAAGCTTCGAGCTGAGCCTTAGCATTTTCACTCACGACCCGAGCCCAATCCTGTTCGGTCTTGGTTAGGCTCAGCTCGTTAACACCCCTAGCTGGGACACATGGACAAGAAAATTTAGAATATTCAGTCCAAATTCTAAACAGAATGGACATTCTATATTTTAACGATATTGAAAAGCTAAGAAACTAAAATTGTGTGGCTTGACAAAAGACAAAAAATGAAAGAGATAGTAATCTCGGTGAAAGCACACAGTGGTGACGAAAAATCAGAATTACACCACTAACAACGCCGGGAGAGTAGGAAAGAGAAGTCTGTTGCAAATTGAAGAAAAGTTAAGCTAGAAACCTCGCTCGTTAAACAACTCCGTTCCTGCTTATTTATATTATTTTATATTCAAGTGACATGATCGATTTTCCATGCCTTTCATTGATTCTGTTGGTCATTGAAATCTTACCCAGGGTTCTAAAAATTTGAATCGTTGATTTTCATTTTGATGACTGATATTTGCGATTTCTATATATTCATAAAGTTTTCATGTCCCCGCGATGTCTGTCTCATACTTTTGAAAAATGTAGCATTTTGTGGCCATGCTTCTTAGCGCTATAATGAATTGGCACAGTAGCTAACAATAATCACATCCAGGCATGTGCCATATTTACCAATCACCCTCGTTAAAGTAAGACAACGGTGATGCATTATTGAAACACTAAAGTGTTAAGAAAATGGCATCAGAAGACAAAAGTTTGTTTTTGTGCGTGTAGAGTTTGAAGCTAAGAGAAAAAGAACCTTTTTCTGAATCTTTCTGTCTGTCAAGTCAACATCAACATAGTAACCTGCTTTATGTATCTGGCCCTGCACCTGTGAAAATGTCAAGGAAACATATGAGTTTGGGTTTATTCTGATGAAATTAGGAATTCTAGATAATTACATTTCACTTCCAATCACATAACTCCAGAACCAACGACCAAAAAAACATTTCTAAATTATTGGTCTTCTTAATGGTGACAAAATGATTATACAAATTTAAACAAACCGCAAATATACGTTGCAGAAATAGGGCTATCAAAAGATCAGGTCAACTTTCATCCTGACTGTCTTCTGTGGTAAAAGTTAAAATGAACTATCACGGAGATGAAGATGATAAAATATTGACCATTTAAAGAAAAGTGGCAGCTCAAAAAGGATAAGATCCAAACTTAAAAATACACCAGATTTGTCCGACAATTTTCAAAAGAGCTTATTTGGATTTTACCAAGTATTACTAGTCTTTGAGAACCATTAAAGACATGCTTGTCAGGTATTTTCCTTATAGTAACACAAGTAAATGATCAAATTTTGGATCTGGCATTCCAGTCTGAGCAAAATTCTCAAGTTAGAATACCCAACTTCAACAGGGTTTTGAATGAGGCTTGCAAATTGGGGGTTGTTTGGCGTGCAAACTGATTCCAACAAGCTCAACTTAAAATCACATTTCCAAAAATAAATAAAAATTTAATTAATAAAAAGAAAAACAAAGCTATGAAATTAGCTTAAGAAACACCCAAGTTACACTCTTGCTGGAAAAGAAACTGAATGTCAGGTTAGTGAAGGATTAGTTTCTAAAAAGCCAAATATGCAAGTGGAAGTGTGACAAGGAAAAAAGATCAGAACAGGAGAGAATAACACTGTAATATCAGACTACCACGAAAAGATCATAATATATGTAAAGAACCCGTGGACCTGGAGAGTGTTGGGCTTGATAGCTTGAGTGAACATACAAGAGGGGTTGAGCCCATCTAACACAAAACCAATTGAATTGTGTAATCCACTTATATATCAGTCAAATATTCTTGTTTATTTCCAATATGGGATAAACCACATCTCCCACAATATGACATGAAAAGATAGGAAACTTCACAACAATAAAAAATGTGTCCATATTGCAAAGAATTATACAACACCTGAACATCAAGTAGCAAATAAGAAGTTATAATGATATACAGTCATAATGATATACAGTCAATGCGCACACAAGCTAACCTGAACTGCATATTCCTGAGATTTTTCTGACACAGGGCAGAGAATAGCTTGACGAGGACTAAGCCAGAAAGGCCATTTTCCCTTGTAATGCTCCAAAAGTATGGCGAACATACGCTCTACAGACCCTAAGATGGCTCTGTGTATCATAACAGGTCTTTCCCTCTTTGCTTCATCCTCCGCTGAGTATTCCAACTCAAAACGATCCGGAAGCTGAAAGTCAAGCTGTAACCATAACCTGTATTAAGTGCCAAATAAAAAAACAAAAACAACAGTAAGGACATCATAACTTAAGCTTAACAAACTCAACCTGCAATGTAGCACATTGAAATTTCCTATTCAGAGCATCAGAGACGCTAATATCTATTTTAGGCCCATAAAAAGCTCCATCACCCTCATTGATCTGCATAATTTAATACAAACAAATCATGACATATATAGAATATTTTTATACATCAAGGAAAACAATCCAGGCACCTGAGGATCCTAATATCCTATAAAGTACAAACAGAGCATGCAAAAAATGTCAGATACAACTTAGTTTGAGAGTAGATCTAGGGAGTTGTTATCCTGCTCTGCAAAGCTCAGCATGTATGAACAGAAACAGTTATGATCAAAAGTACCTGCCAAGGCTTTCCAAAATTATCTAAAGCTTCTTTAAGAGCAGCTTCAGCTTTATCCCATGCTGCCAAGTCCCCTAAGTATTTCTCAGGTCTCTGCAAATGAGAAAGGTATGTATCAATGTGTAATATGTAAAATTCAAATTCAAAATTCCAAACAAGCCACTTAAATCACTTGATGTATATTAATGCAGGTATGCAAAGCAGAAGGAAAAAAACGTCAATGAACAATCAACTGAGCTTAAAACATATTGATGAATGTCTTAGCTTCTTCCCATTATTAGGGAGGTCACGGGTATGAGCCACATGGGGTGGTGGTTTTTCTTTGTTATTTAATTGAAGGCAATTGCTCTTTTTTTAACAAAAAAACTGAGATTATATTAATGATTCAGAAATAGAACTAGAAAAAAGTAAAGTATAGATCATGCGATGTTAGTGACATAAAAATTTCACATCTGCACAGGTGACTGTGTATATTAGCTGAATCAGTAAAATCATGATTGCATAATCATAAGAAAATTCCCAAAGGTCACTAAACAAAAGTTACAATTGCTTTACGATGTTATGCTTCATTCAAAGTCCACCAAATATGCACCTTATCAGGGAAACTGAAAACCATTATACCGTGGATAGCTTCAAGTCATAAGTGAATCCAAATACTTTATAAGCATAATCAATGAAGTCTAAGACGCCCATCACTTCATCTTTTATCTGAAAAACATAAGCCAAATATCAAAAAGAGATTGATAAGATAAACAATTTAGAAAATACAATTTTGCTAAGTATCAATAAAATTTTATTTACCTGTGACTCCCTACAGAATATATGAGCATCATCCTGTACCCAAAACATACAATGAATATATGAAATTAAAACCGAAAATGACTAAGTCCACATAAAGTAATATAGAAACTACACCGTTTTTTGACAAGTTTAACGAATCCTAATATAACAATATGACCTGTTTGATCAAGCACAAGTGATGAGTATGTATATTGAGAAAGAAAGAAATAGTATACAGAGAGGACATATAAGCAGATGGCAAGAGAGAGACTAACAGAGACTGAAAATAAGTTGTAAAGTTATTGTAAGTCATTGTTAATCTATCTGAGTTTGTAAATAGCTTTCCTATATTTGATGAAGCTTTGGAAACAGTTTTTCATTTACTACCTCCTATTAAACTAACTACCAACTAATCCAATCATTTAACAGGTAAAGTAAGAGAAGCAGAATTAGCGAAATGGCAATGATATCCAAAACAAAGATTCATATAGTGCTAGTTAGATCCTTGCACATTGTCGCAAGAAAACCAGTGTACATAAATCTTAAACCAGAAAGAGCTTTTTAAAAATAACTAGGTAGAATATAGTACAGTTTTTTCCTCCAATAATACCTGCTGAAACCTTCGAACGCGTGTTAATCCCGTGAGTGCTCCACTTGCCTCATTACGATGCAATGCCCCAAAATCAGCAAGGCGGAGAGGAAGTTCTGCAAACACAAAAAACAAGATAACGGATGTATGCAATACCAGAACCTTATATGAGCAAAGCAATAAGAAGCATGTGACATGTTCGAAGCCATATAAAAACTACAAATCTCATAGTCAGCCTGTAAAAGGTTCTAAGACTTGAATGCATAGAACAAATAAATAGCTAACCAGAACCACACAAGTTAAATCACGTAGCTTTTCGCATTATGTACATGAGCAACCAAACAAACAAATAGAACATGTTAGTAGTGCCATGCCTCATATATTATACTTCAAATTCTACATTGGCCAATCTATAATGCACTATTTGAGAAAAAATAGCTACTCGACATACAGTTCTAAACAACTAATCCAAATATATAAATAATAACCACACAGCTGTATTGAGGTCTATATGAGCCTAAATAGGAATGAGGAGAAAGAAAAGATATACCATGGTATATGCTAAATAGCATTTTAACATACTGTCATTAAAAATTTTCAATCCTCGAAATGAATCCATTATTAAATTCAACTCTCCATCTAGTTGTTAAAATATATACACCTATAGGGAACATAACTAAATATGAAAAAAATTTCAAAGGGACACAAGTGAATGAGGTGAATCAACTGACTCTGTCAATTCTTTATTCTGCTGCTAATCTGTAGTCCCTGAATCTATTTTTCACTCTCACAGTCTCACTCCTCTTCCTTTCTTTCTTTCTTTCTTTTCATTTATATGTATATTAAAATCCATGATAATTCCACCTCTTTATTCATACATTGCAATCTAACAGAACAACCTTTGTTCTTAGTTGATTTTTTATCAGTAACAGAAGAAAGTTTGCAGAAGAACCCTAATGTGATAATGTAAACATTTGAAAGCTTTTGATCCATTATGTTAAAGCCTTTTAGAACAGTAGATATAAGAACTTAAGAATTATTGGCAAGAGATTAAAGAAAAAACAAGTTTCCAATTAATAACTTGCCGTATTTTGATATATGTTACCTAACTAATATGATATTATAAAATATTTTATTTCAATGAAGTCTGAGAGTTCATAACTAATTGTACAATTGATTTTTCAATTCTGGTTTCTGGGTTCAATAAATGAGAATTTTAATATCAATATTCGTTGAATAAAGTCAAAACAAAAATGGATGAAAATATGTCAATTCCAATCAAATTAAGAAGGGCAAACTTACCTCTATATGAACGCACTCTATGTTGAAACATCACGCAGTGACCTGGGCAATTCATCGGTTTTAAGCCAAACTCTTGCTTTTCAATCTGGTTCGAGAAAAACAACCATAATAAATTTAGTAAAAAGAGACATGTGAGAAATCCTAAGCATCAATAAATTTAAGAGGTTTAACTTTGAGCAAAATAAAAACCAACTTTAATGGTGGGAGACACTCGTGCACAAACCTGACCATGAATCCATGTAAAAAAAGCCCCAAGTGTGTAAAACCCACGCCTAAACCATTTCCTTTAATTAGAAAACTTCTATTAAACAATTTCAGCATGTAGTTCAATTTGTACACAATAGTAAATTCAAGTTGGCAGTCTCAACACCGATACCCTTCAAAATCCTACTGACAAATGAGAGGCTTCCACACAAATAACCTATGCAGCACCCTATTTTAATTTCAGTAAGTTGACAAGTCATTATCATCAATAGACTAACTATAAGCACCTTATGATTACCTGCCAAAAAAATGTTTGATAGAACTCACCTCCAGCAAAAACATATTTTCCTTGTAGTTTGCAGCATGGCCAGATGTTTCCCAAAGTTTCATGTTGTAAATATTTGGAGACTTAACCTGCAAAAGACATCAATTTAAGCATGAAAATTAAGGATTATAAACATATATATTATATATGCAACTAACCACTGGCATAGGCTACTAACCTCTTCGTATCCTCTATCTCTGTATTGACCTCGTATAAACTCCATTAGTTTGTTGTAAATTCGAGTTCCATGTGGAAGGAAAAACCAACTTCCAGGACTGGTAAAAAAAGCGCTGTGCTTTAATGTCTCTCTGTCTCTCAAGCTATAGATTTATTTGATAAGTCAATTGCAACAGTAAAAAGCTCATTCATACCTTAATGGATGACAAAAGAAGAGCTCCTGCTTTGTGCCCACCAACCTATGATCGTATTTCTTTGCTTCTTCTAAATGTTGAAGATACTCCTGCAGAAGAAATAAAAATGTTTACGAAAAGATAAATGGCAAAAGGAAAGACGACAACATAGTAGTCAAGGCGCTGAGGTGCACTCAAGGCGCAAGGCAGCGCCTTGGGCTTTTTGGCTGCATAGCCGCGCCTTGGGGTGCTCTAGGCGCAAAAATTAGCCTAAAACCCCTAAAGGCGCAAGGGCTCGCCAGAGAGCCTAGTCAAGCCTTAGGCGTGCCTTTGACTACTATGGATGACAACAAGACAACCAAATTGTCACCTCTAAAATTAAAACTGTAAAGGAATGTACAGATGTTTAGGAGTAATCTCAGCAACAGTTTTAGGATAGAATTAATTCCTATTTATTATTTACCTAGTTTGCATTCTCTCCACTTGTATACAAATGTGTATCAGCAAAAACGAAGTCTTCAATCTTTTAAGAAAAGTCTTACATGGGTGATGCATATAGGTTACATCTGACCCAATCGTTTGAGAGCAAACAAATTAGAAAGATAACCTTTAAGCGCTTTTGATCAGGATATGATATCCCATAAACTCTCTGTAAACTTTCACGATCTTTGTTGCCCCTCCAATATGCTGAAGAAGCCTGCAAAGTAATTAGAATTTTAAAGCAGGTCCTAATTTGTAATAAATCAAACAAGTCAAATACAAAAAGGATGAAGTCAAATGTAACCTTCAAACATGCAAGTGCTTTCACAAAAGATGTATTTGGTATATGGGGTCCTCGACACAAATCTACTAAGGGACCACATCGGTATACAGTTATAGTTTTATCAGCGGGAAGATCATTAATGATTTCAACCAGACCATGATTTATACAAATACATGGTGAGAAAAAAGTACAATAATTGCAGGGAAATTTAGATTGCAAGTGACCTATGGCACGGTACTTACCTTAAAATTATTTTCTGAGAATATCTCAAGTGCCTGATCTCTTGATACTTCAATACGCTCAAATGGTTGCTTTTCCTGCAATTTAAAAGATATTGGTTAAATTAATAGCATCAACAAAGAGTCGGATGGTAACATTATTAATGTTATTGTGTACATATGAAAGGCAAAATTATGGTAGTGGTGACCATATGACTAAGAAGGTATCATAATCATATCAAATTCCACACAAGAATGCATCAGATGTGGTCATTTCGTTTTACAAAATTGGTTAGGAATCCGCATGCAACTGTAAATCTAACCCACATTGGTAAAAAATTTTAGTTTTTTGACCCTTCAAAGCTATTCTTGAGATGTAGCAACTAGCATGGCATACTTCAAGACGATGTAGAATAAATTTTTTTAAAAAAATTCAGTCACAGTAGCAGTAAATCCTAAAGGTTTTACTCAATAATTTCTGAATGTAGAGGAAAAAAACAGCAGAGAACTGCACTAATAATGCCAGAAATACATAGCATGGAGAACATAATGAGACCATACCGAAACAGCTTTCAATGCACCAGCTTCAATTTTCTTAAAATGGTCTTCATTCAAGCCCAAATCACCATAGAATGCATCATAATAAAATCCCTGCAGTATATATTTTGAACTTCATAACAGGAAACTACAATTGCAGTTGCGCTTGCGTAATGTAATAACTGAAGCTGGAGCAACAGAAAGCATATGCTATAAGGCCTAAACAAAAATTTGTAGTGCATTCCAGAAGAAGAATGACTACCCTTTCAATCTGGCAATTTATACTAGTCCAAATTCCCAATGTTTATATTAAGCTGCTCAAGAGAATGAATTAGCAAATCAAATATTTAAAACATAAGGGGTGAAAAGCAGACCACACTTCACATATCCCATATGCATGCAGCATGCTACATTGATGCCATGCTATCCTGAAGGTCTTTGCAAAAAACCAGGAACTTCAGTTCAGAAAGAAAAACGAGATGGGAGCTTGCATATATATAACTCTTTACCAAGCAGTCCACACATCATTAAGTTAGTTTAATATCCCTTTAAATAAGACCAGGTTGCACTGGCTTCAAAACTACTATCCATTTTACGTAAAAATCCTTCTCCAGCCTCTTTCACTTATAAATATGTTGTTCCACGCAATCCATGAGATTTTGGAACTGAATTATGAAGAAAGTTATCACACTGACAATTTAATGTTCGCATAAAGCTTGTACTGCAATTCCAGTATCAGGAATTAAAAACAGGGCACAGGGTAATTCAAAAGTAGAAACCAAGATAATAATGTACACTTTTCCCCAGTAAATTTAACTTGGAGAACTTTGAACTTGCAAATTACAAATAAATTGATTCAAAAATCGGTAACTAGAGAAAGGAAAGTTTTAAGTAATTTGGTTCTGAGGACTCAAAGTGCACTAACATACTAATGTTGGATTTAATATTAGTATGCTGAGAGATTCTATCATCTATCTGGAATTCTGGACCATACGTCCATATTAACTAAGTTTTGCAGTCTAAGTGATTACGAAATGCAGAAATGCTGGAAGCTTTACAATCTAAATTTAGCTCTGATCTTGTGAAATACAAGGACAAGAAGCAAACAATATGTCATGCACACTTCAAGGTAGATATAGCATACCTCACCTCGCGTGGTACAGGGTCCAATGCAAAGCTTGCAGCCATACTCCAATTCCAGTGCCTGCACTCCACCATGATTAACCACATCTCAGAAAAGTAGACAAACTCATTTGAAGCAAATGTAACATATTATAAGCAGAAAATGTGAACATTAAGTAACCATATTACATTTGTTTCCGATTCAGAAATGTACCAACTGGAAAATCAGAAGTGACATCAAGCATCCTTTCCAAATATACAAATAGAGCAATTCGCTAGTTTAGCTTGGTGCTCTTTCACGCCCAAATATGGAAAAGAAAGACAAATAAGAGAAAACAAAAGAAATAACAATCATACCTGACCAAGAATGTGAGCACTAGAATGCCAAAAGGTGTCGCGTCCTTCATCACTATCAAATGAAAATATCTTAATCTCACAATCGGTCTCCAATGGCCTAGTCATATCCCACAAGGCTCCATCAACTTGAGCAATCAAGGCGTTGGCAGCGAAACTCTTCGATATCTCCCTTGCAATATCCATTGGAGTCGACAACCATTTCTTTCCTTCCTTCACTGTCCCATCTGGCATAGTAATCCTACAAAAAAAAAAAAGAAATCAAAGATAAGTAAACGCAGAAAATGCATTAACAGATGGTATAGGGTTTGGGAAGGAAAATTGTAGCAACTTGATGGGGTCATGGGGAAGGGATTCAAGGCGGGAGAGCTGTTGCGCCTTAATCTCTTGGAACAACTTGATGCGCTTATCGATTACTGATTTGAGATAGTCGTCGTCTTTCGGATGAGATGAGGAGGCCATAGTGGTTGTTACGGAGGATAGAAACCGAGCGGGCGACGATTTAGATAGGAATGTAGGAGATGAGAAGCGGAGGAGACCAAAGAGCAGCGCAGCACATAGCATAAGACCGGGGCAAGTAAAAGTGGAAATGGAAAAAAAAAGAGCGCGTAGGATTGATTGTGTTGAGACGGGGTTTAGGGCTTTTTTGGCACCAGCCAGTTCCAAGTTCCAACCGCCCAGCCCTGGTCCCTTCTTAAGGATCGATTCTTTTATGGGCTTACGCACGACACTAGGTCAATCCTTTTGTCAATGGAAAATTAATTTGTATGTTTTCAACAATTCATTTTAAATTTTATCTTTTAAATTTTTCTTAATTATATTTCTATATTCCTCTTTTTTTTAAATCTAAGTTCTTATTTTTTATTTATCTCACAAACCATTTATTTTTTTAACATGCCGCTTTAAAATATTTTCTTCGTCTTTATATTTCCCTTCAAAATAAGATCCATGATGCTATACTTTTTCCAAACTTTTTTTACCGATACATATGTATTTTATAGTTCTTTTATAGTTGTCAAATAGTTTAAACATACACTTAATTAAATACAAATAAATATAACACAACTATATTAATTTGACATATTACAAGTAAACTTTAGGAAAAATATAACATAATTACATCACTTTGAAATAACTATAAGATAATTATAAAATGCGATTTGTCATATTGAATATATCTATAAGTAAACTACATGGTAACTATAAGATAACTATAAAATGTGATTTTTTTATATCAAAAATTAATTCAAATGCAAAAAATAAATAAAAACACATAAATATAACATATTTACTTTAATTATAAATACTATAAATAAAGTGTAATAAAATCATGGTAAAAAATACCAAAAATTACATTGTTTTGAAATAATTATAAGATAACTAAAAAATCCGATGAGATTATCACAAGGTGGTAGAAATGTAAATTTAAAACCTTCATAATACACTTTTGACAATTAAATTAAGTAATAAAACAAAACGTAATTATTTATACCAAACATTGTATTTTTGTGTATTTCTCATAATTTATTTGCTGAATATAAGACCATTTTTAGTTTTTTTTTTCTATTTTACAAATTGTCTAGACACCTAAGAAGGAATAGATAATTTATTTAAAAATGCATTTTTAGTAATTTATCTATCATGTCTTCCTTGTGTGATGTGATATTATGTGTCATCTCAAATTGTAGACAATGTCTATTTGATTGTCCAAATGTAGACAATAAAATAATTATTATCTACAATAAATACAATTTGAAATGGAATAGACAATCTATTATTCCTATCTTATAAATAGACATTGTTTACAATAAATATAATTTAAAATAGAATAGACAATCTACCATTCATATCTTAGAGCACCTTAAGTAGCTTGTTTATTCTACAAATTATCTTGACACAAAGGAAGGAATAAATAATCAATTTAAAAATGCATCTGTAGTAGCTTATCTAGCTCATCTTCAATATATGATGTGACACCTACATGTCATCATTTATCATAGACAATATCTATTTGATTGTTTAGATGTAGACAACCAAATAGATATTGTCTACAATGGATACTAATTAAAATGAAATAGACAATCAACCTATTGTCACATCATCAGTAGGAACTTATATTACACATGCCGCCTAGACTTGGAACTCACAAGTTCCTAAAGATGCTCTTATAAATAAATATTGTCTGCTTTTAAGATTATTGTTATATCATCAAAGAGAACTTCTATTACACATGTCGCCAAGACTTGGAATCCGTAAGCTCCTAAAAATGCTCTACAATAAACTTTTCTAGGAGAACATGTAAAAATGTCTAACTTTTAGATTGGGATGCATTCTCTCATCCAGTAAACTTTTTTCGTCTGCTTTATTGTGAACTCTCTAGCCATAATTTTCCAAGTACATTTGCAAGTTTGTGTTAAGCCTGTACAATGAAATGTTCCATGATTCTACTCCTAACCCGAAACATATATAACGGCTGACAACTATGCCCAATCCGGTGAGTAACCTAATGATAATGAACTAATAGTTATAGGCATATCATTTTCACAACAATAAATCTGGAATTAAGTTTGCACGTGTATGTAGGGCTTAATGTTTAGGAAGTTATAGCTTGACAAGCAGGTAAGTCATCCACGCAACCCATAACTGAAATGTCTCCAAATCTCATATAATTCTACTTGCTACACGACAACAGATTGTCTCTAACAGTGTTTTAAAAAACTAAAGTAGAAATTTATCATACATAATATTGAAATTTAAAAGGATGGGCGGAACTATAAGATTTTTTTCTCCAAGATGAAATTCTCGTATAATATAGATTTAAGGCAGTTCCTGAGCACGGACGAGATGAGAAATCGTTCAGGTTCTGCATGTATTTAAATTTTTTTATTAGAATCTCTTGTAGTTATTATAAAATTTCATATACAACTTTTTATGTAAAACAATAACTTTATATTCATTTATCCATTTCTTAAAAAAAAATCACTTATCTAGTTATTTTCTCTTAATTAATTTAAAACAACAATTACAATTCTTTCTTTAAAACTCCTATAGCAGCAAACTTCCTAAGGTATTAAATCTTCTAAATGAACTATAAATCGACTTTGATATACACATCATTAATCTATAGACAAACCGCATATTTTTGCATATTTGTCTTTAAATGTCATTAACTGCTTAGTGTACAAGTTCTAATACTCTATTTTTGATGCTATAATGTAGAGTTTAAGATTTGTTTTAACCTCTTATTAAGACTTAATAAATGTATGAATTCATTAATAACGATTTCACAATTTTTACATGTAAAGAGAGCCCCAAATTTTCATCTTGTTCATGGGCATCTAACAAGTTAGGAACATGTTTGTATAGATTCATATCCATTATTTATGATACCATAGAACTTAATCTGAAAAAATCATGCACGCATATATTTTATATATTTACAAAATAAAAGATTGTATATTTGTTTCGAAGGGAATGAAAGAATATATTAATTTGAAATGTGAATTCATATGAAACAAGTGTATTAATTTTACTGTTTTTTTAGTCCCTTGTTTCTGCCAAGTTACGTGGTCAAAGAGAAAAGGCCTTAATTCTTGAAAATTGGTGGATTCTCACAACTCAAAATGGTTAATTAAGTAATATATTAATTATATTTTGTCTAGTAAAATTGATCATGATATGTAATGATGGACATATACATGTGTAGGAATGAATGTTTAAAATCAATGAGTTGGCAAAGCACATGGACACAAAATGGATTGTAGGGTACGTGCTGCATTTTCAAGCGTTTGTGGGTTGATGTTATTACTTAATGGAGCTAAGGGTCCATCCTCAAATATTATCTTGCTGTTACTCCTTGATCATAACATATCATTTGATCATATTCTTGATTTAATAAAATAAATATAATATATGTTTATTAATTAAACAAGTAACATATACTACTTTACACTATACACAACTACTTTCTCAGGCACTCGGATGGTCTATTATCTTTTCATTTTTTCGGATGCCACAATGCTCTGGTTCGTAATGTTTTATA
This sequence comes from Euphorbia schlechtendalii, assembly GCA_949673415.1. NCBI lineage: Eukaryota > Viridiplantae > Streptophyta > Magnoliopsida > Malpighiales > Euphorbiaceae > Euphorbia > Euphorbia schlechtendalii. The sequence goes on along the minus strand of CATIWQ010260094.1, from coordinate 3,893 downwards.
ACTTTTTTTACAAATCACAAGTAAATAATTTAATTATTGTTTTTATTTAATCTATTGAAATTATTTTGTTATTTGCAAATTTACTTTTAGCTTATTAATTTAAATTTTTTAATATTTTGTATTCAACATATTAACTTTTCATCTATTAATAATAAATTGGATTAAACAATTACATTAACGATGTCAGACATTTTTAAACCTAATGGTATTGAGAATTCAAATTGTATGAATTTTCATTTGTTGAAGTAATTTTAACACACAATAAAGTGAACTTGTTACCCGCTTCAAGTTCAGAAAGTATTCGTGTGCAGATGAGTGTGGAATGACATAAGAAGCTGTGATTGAGTCTAATTACCTATCAATTTACTCTTTTGAGTTATACGATTCCATTACAACCATCAATATAATCTTTTGGAATCAATAGTTTCATGACTTGGTATTAAAAAATGTTACACATGAACGTCAGACAGTTTAAGTCCTAACAACTTGACCGATTGATTATATTTCAATGCATTAGTGAGGGGTTCTGTGTTGCATACACGCAAAATTCAAAAATTGTGACACGATTAATTATAACTGCAAATATTTTCATTAGTTACTACGAAATTGATCCCTAATATCGACAAAATTTACCGATTCATGTGTAAATAAAATCTTCATTCCAACAAATTACCAGCATATTTTTTACAATAATTTACATAATAAATGAGTCCGCTACAAAAATTGTAGAGTAACATTTTATTATTTTTTACTGCAAAATTTGTATTTATTGTAGTATCAAATGTAAAACATTGCACAGCTTATTAAATAATTCCATGTAAATATATTTGAATTTCGAACTTGGTATAAAATGTACAAATTATTATGTTAATATTTCAAAATATTTAACAGTATGTTTGGGAAATATCCTCTCTACGAATAGATATTAGTATATATAGAATATAGTAGGGAAAGTTATGAGAATAGCCAGCATCAAAATGTAGATATAGATAGAAAGAGCATGTTAGGTTATAGGACAAAGCACATGACATGAGTTCTTGCAAAACTTCGGATTAATTCAATAGCCTCAACCCACGAGCCACACTCATCATTTCATAATATATATTCATGCGTGTGCACGAATTTAGATATAAAATATAACCCACACATAGATATAGATATGAAAAAGGAAAGAAAATAAAACAAAATAAATCAATTAATGCACATGCACTGTATAAATATGTAATGTGGTATATAAATGTATACATGCACATCTGTCAAAAGTCATGATCAAGCTTCACATGGCTTAGAACTTGTAGAACTGGAAGCATCTTTGGCTGGGGACCGTTATTACCTACATTTCCCAACTGGACTTCATTATATTTACCTCAACATTTTTAACACCAAATTCTATTTTGAAGGTTGCTTAATGCTAGCTAAGTGTCAACTGTCAAATATGGACTCATTTGTTCAAAATTTTTCAGGTCAAATATATATATTGCACTTGTTTTAAGCTCAAGACATTAATATATTGAAAGTGTTAAAAATGATATAAAAGTTATCGTAATTAGTAATAAATTGTTTCACAACATAAACTTCATTAATATGGCTCACTTTTTCTTATTTTTTTTAAGAATTCAAATTTTCCTAATTCTTTTGAATTCGTAATTATGTTTTGAATTTATTCATGTGGTCACTAGAAATTAAATTGTCACTAAAGTTTTAGCTCACGAATTAAGCATCTGTCTGTCTTTACAACTATGAATTAATACTCCAAGTTGTATGTGATTGTATCATAGCTATATGTAGCCCATAATGATAAAGGATAATTAAGATTTCTGAACCTTTATTTTCTTTTGATAAATGAAGATCGGCATTGTAAAAATAACAGCACATGATTCATTAACAAAATGGAGAATAAATAATTCAGGTAGCCCAGGGGACATTCTGAATTCACATTGGAATTGGAATCATACTTTATGTTTATCAATGTATGAAGTAGCTAATATGTCGTCTGAAAACATGCCACGTACCAATGATTAAAATCATTAATTAAACAATATTATCTATTAATATAAGCAGATTTTTCTTGAAGAATTGCTTTAAGATTGAATATATATTATAAAACTGACATGGGTAAATAATCAGTATGTCTCCTTTATGGACCCATAAATATAACAAAAATTTTAAAAATAAAAGACTCTACAAAATCTGTCATAGTGAATCATATAAATAACAATAATATATGCTTATGACTTAAAAAGGTAAGCATTGGACTAGTTGGCAAAATATTGCCCACACTCGATCTCTTAAAGCTGAAACGATATTTCAAGCCATGGATCGAAAAATTCAATCATTGATACCGAAACTATACATATATATAAACAAAAGTATTTTTTAAAATATGATTTGATTGGCACAGAATTACAATAAATTGTAGACAAAACTGAATAGTGGGAAGGGGGACCATAGATAAAAATGTGGCTCTAAAATGAAAGAACAAGTTGATATAAAGATCCAATAAAATTGATTAGAAGGAGTGAATCAAAGTAATGGTAGAATGAATGATCCTGCTGAGTCAAATGAGATCCAAGGGTGAAGGTAAGAAGTGGGGACATCACAAAGAGAGATTTGGATTGCATCAGCCACGTTGAGTTGCAACTCATGTCTGGAACATAGTTGGACACTTTCTCACTTACTCACATGACAACTTAGTCTTCCATTTCCCTCTTTATTCTTCATTTCTTTTTCTTGAGTCATTGTCAACCACATGAACTGAATGCCCGACTTCGAATCCAAGTGAATGATATACGTATGGATTTTGATGTTTGATCCAATCCAAGACCCCAAATAAGTTTATGAACATATTTAATTGTCAGCAATTTCTATACTACTTTGTTAAAAATTAAATCTTCTTTACTTTATCCTTTATTACCATTCGATTAATAGTGTGATGATAAGAAACAAAGTAAGGTTTATTTTATTCCAAACAAAATCACCATAACCCACACCTTAATTATTATTTCGTTGATTTTCAATGTTACTTTGAAACTTACATTTGCTTAACATATAGTATGGAGTTTGGTTACAATATCAAGTCGCCGCTTAAATGAGTTAAGGTGTAAATGATGTGTCAAATGGCTCATTAGTTGAGAATTTAGCTTTCCGTATACATACGAAACCAAAAAAATTAGTTGGTCTCATTTGTAATTCCTCCTTAGGACATCTTCAACCAAACTTCAAAAATTAAGTTTGGAGTTAGAAAAAAAGCGAATTTACTCCAACACCACTTCATTTACAATTTCAAATTTTGAAATCTGAATAGTGTCACTTCAAATTTATGTGACACGCACTTTTCAAAATTTCAAAATCTTTATTTTTTAATTTTCTTAATTCGTTTACTTTGAATATATATTTTTTTTGGAGAAGAATATATATTTATAATATTAATTTTTATTTATTTATAAAAACTTATTTTATTTTTTACAAATTATTGTTACTTTTATAGTTGTGGTTTTAAAATGTGAAGCATATAGTTGAAGAAAAAACACTATAGCAATTTCAAATTACTAAGGTAAAATAGAATTTGATATAAAAATTGAAGATGTAAGATTGGAAATGTCCTTATATTTTCAGTTTAAATGTTGACACTACCATTTTTTGCGAAACTTTTTTCTCATTCCAATTTTTCTTTTCCACATTTTTTTATCAGACATAAACTAGGACACAAAATTGCAAATAACATATTTTTTACGTGACAATCTATCTAACCATTTATTGTGACAATCTATCTAACCATTTATTGATTTACTTTAGACCGCGTTCTCTTGAACTTATGCAAATAAATAAGATTGCATTTTTTCAATAATGTAAATTTATAACCGTAACGATTGAGTTTAACAATTTATTTAAGG
>CATIWQ010260068.1:0-13474 GCA_949673415.1 Euphorbia schlechtendalii | reverse complement strand
GCCCCTTCCTATTTGATAATGGCGATGGAGGAGAAGCTCCTTCTTTTCTCATCTTCTTCTTCTTCCATTTTCAGATATCCCGTTCCGTTTGTTCTTATTCTTCAGGTACTCCTCATTTTTGCTTTCTTCTGTGTTTATATTATGTAATTTTTAGTCCAATTATCTGATCACCGTGTGATTGTCGAAATCCACTTTTTCTTTTTGTTGGATGCGATCATTTGGATTTCTTCCTACATAATTTGTGTCATTTAATGAGTTTATATGTGTGTTCAATTGAAATTTCAATTTTAATCGTTTCGCTACTGTTAGTTCCACATTTGTAGATTGTTAGGGTCTCTTTCTTTTTATTTGGTTGTCGTTGTTGCTGTGCTATTGAATGTTTTTCTTTAGAGAAAGCTCGTGATTATTTTTCTCACTTTTCTGTTCATTTTCTTGGCCAGGTATTTGGTTTCTGAAATTGAGTTTTTGCTAGGTGATGATAGTAAGGGGAGAGATTCAAGAAGCTTTTGTTAGTGTGATTGTGTGAGAGAGAGAGAGTGAGAGACAGATAGCGTCTTTTTTTTTGTATGAGAGAGAAACGGAGAGTGTCTGCCCTGTAAATGTCTGGTGGGGGAGACGAGAAGCAATGGAGTTGTGGAAAAGCCGGAGCAGTGAATTTGCAGAGAGTTGGTTCTATTGTGCGAGATATCAGGGAGCCTTGTCTTTCTCAGTCGCCCATAAAGGTTGTTATTGCTGTAAGAGTCTCTCATTATCCATTTCATTTCACTTATCGCGTTTCTATTTGTTTCTTGTTATCTTTTTTATTAAAATCAACTCTGTTTTTTCTCCCTTGTTTCCGTCATTTTTTGTGTGTTAGTTTGAGACCATGAGTGGTAGAAAGAAGCTCAAGTTACACACCTTTTGTGCATATCATTACTACCTTTCTGGGGGTGGTTTATGGTTATGTAAGGACTCACTAGGTATCTGCTTAAGGGAACCCCATATAAAGGCATAAGAAATTCTTTGTTAACTGTGAACTGGCGTGGTCAAGTAATTTCTTAAACCCTCTTCTCCACAACCCTGCCTAAACATACTCAAGTGCATTCCCCTTTTCCGTTTTGTCAAGGAAAATGATAGTGACACAATCAGATGGGATTCTTTTGGATGAAGGGCTTAAGCTAGAAGTTTAACTGAGAGATTGAAAATAATGTTACTTCTTGTGGTAGATAGATTAGTAAGACTGTTCTTACTGATCACTATTTTTACCTATTCGAGTCAAATGAATCGGCATATGCTTAGAGGGTAAAGATGGCAGATAGTCATTTATTCTATACCATGAGTATCTTAATCTGTACAGTGTGGCATGTTGATGGAAATTTCGTTTTAGTTCAGTTTGTAAATTGTAATAACGATAACAATTTTAGTGTAGTTTTTCTTGTTTAATTAAATTCTTGTATGGAAAAATTTGCACATTTCTTGTTATGAATGTCCCATATGAAATAAAATACGAGTCTTCATCTTAAAGTTCTCATGAGGTGCTATGATGGACAGGTAAGCAGAATGCTTAAACCTGACAAGTGGCAGGCATCTTTTGATAGTGACGGGAAGATTTCTGGTTTTCATAAAGCGCTCAAATTAATTGTGTTGGGGGTATGTATTTTCTCCATGCATGTTATCTTTGATTGATTCTGCTTAACGTATGCTACCGGCTACCAGTGAGTTTCTGCAGAATCTATCTTTTGTTTTAGCCGATGAAGTTAGATTTGGGATTAGGATCAGTTGGGTAGATATTAATAAATCAATGTGTTCTATTTTCTTTTTTTTTTATATTTTTATCATCATATCTATTCCAATTAGATTTTATGCCTCCATCTGTGCATGAATATATATGTTTTTTTAGTTTTTGAAAATGCATCTCAGTGAGCAATTTCGGTCTTCTTTCAAAAAGGGGCATATTAATCTTCCACTGTTAATATGCTTCTATGAATATGTTTTATTTGTTTATTTATAACAGGATGATTTTGTAAATTTGTGCTGACAGATAGAGCTTTCTGCTGTATCGACTAGGACCTTGTTATCTTTTCAGGTGGACTGCATAGGCATTAGTGTTAGTATTTTTCAGTCATAGTTATCAAAAGCGAGCGCTCGCATTGCCAGCGCTTTGCTTTGAAGTATATTGCATATCTGATTAAGCGAGCATAAAGCGCATGCTTTGTGTGAAGTGCAAAGCGCTCGCATCACTTTTACTTTGTAGTGTCCTGTTTTATTTTGTATTTTTTAAGTAATAAAATGGAACTGGCCCACTTATCTTTACCCTACCCGCTATTATAAATATGAAACTTCGTTATTAAGTGATGAAGATCTATGATTTCTAGTTGTGGTCCTGCCAAATCTGCTATGTTATGTGGATTATTAGTGTCTTTGGTTTTGGATTTCTAATAACTTATTATCAATGTTTGCCTTTATATTGAATGTTTGTTATGGATTGCTAGTGTGACTTGTGATGATTTTAATATTTATTAGTTTTAAGAGTTTATTCTCTATTATTTTATTATACCTATAAATATTTTTTGAAACTTTAAACTAGCACACTTTCTTTGTTCTGAGCGGTCGCTTTTTTGGTGCTATACGCTTAAGCGAGACCCTTGCGCTTTGGGTGCGCTCTCGACTACTATGTTTTCAGTAATTCCTGGATTTCTTCCAGCACAAATGGAGTGGTGAGATTAGAGAACTTCTTTGTGTGAAACAATATAATTTGCAAGATAAATGCTAAATGGTTATATTAAAAATCCCTTTTTTGGTATGATTACCCAGCTGTCAATTAATTTTCTGAAAGTAACAATTTTCATTTCTTGTGAATTAATCCTACTACAAGGCATGTTAGGAATTGGCCTGATTAGTAGTGTCATGATAATCTTCATATCATTACATCCCAGCTATCAATTAGCATTATGAAATATTAACAACTTATTATCATTTTTTTCCATTGCTGAAATTCCAAAGTTTTTAATTTAAGTGTTGAAAAAAGGTTCTGCATGAGATGTCTTTCCTAAAGGTAGTCCTGTATTGTCGAAATTTTTTATTCAAACTAGCTGCATCTTCTTGTTACAGTTTTGAAGCAGTATTTCTGTTCCTTTGACAGAAAGTATGAAAGTTTTCTTGCTGTTGAAACGTGTGTTTTAAGAATGTTTGTTTTCTGAAATGCTAGGGATTCCTTGTTGCGAAACCCAACATGTTTTAGCTGTCTTCATGCTTTCCATGCTTTTAGATTCATTACGATGCTCAACCTGCACGCTCTTTTTATTTATCTGTTTTGGTGAGCTTTTTTTCCTTCAATTTGTGAGTCTATTTGCACTCAGTTCAAATTGCATTTTTCTCATCTGAATGTCGATTTAGTATTGTGCATCTTACCTACTTATGCCCTGCTTTTGTTTCCTGAGTTTAATAGAATGAATGTGGCGGGTTTTGGTTTCTCTTTATCCAATCTCCCCCTGCTGCCTCTTTACCACTTTCTTCTTTCATGTATTCAGTACCCATGTCTTGAGTATATCATATATTACTTTTGTATTGCATATGGTAGGGCGTGGATCCAACTATCAGGGCAGAAGTTTGGGAATTTCTACTTGGTTGTTATTCACTGCGCAGCACTGCTGAGTACCGAAAGCAGCTGAGGACTGCCCGAAGGTCAGATTTCTTATTCTCAATATTCTTGTATGATAAAGTTTTCTTTTGTTTCATTTTTATTCTGTTTGGCACATAACTGATTGGATAACATTTAAATGAATATCCCTGGTCTAATGCAGGTTCATTTAGTAAAACATAATATACAGTTTATTTTGGTTCACTGCATGCATTATCCTTTGTGCAGATAACTCTTTTTTTCTTATGCTTTTTAGGGCAACATGTTGACGTGTGGTTTTTATTTGCTGTTCTGATTGAGTTGAAATTTGGAAAATGCTATTAGGTTTGAGGCTTTGAGCTCAACATATTTAGTGAAGGGCTGATAAAATCCTATTATAATTACATAGGCCCTATACAAACTTATATAAGCACTCTGTTATGTATCAATTTAATTTATAAAAACACCACTTATTAAGATATTAAATGTTTATTAGTTTATTTTTATGTTACTATTGATGCACTATTAAAGTGAAATATGTTGATTATTGTGGTTCAGATTTTAACAAGCGAGTGAGTGTGTGACAGTGTGAGAGAGAAGTTCACAAGCCTTATCAAACTTAGCTATATCTAATTTAGACTTCTCTTCTTCACTCCAAGAACTTAGAGAATGAGCTTGATTTGACTTTAATGGATCAGTTCAAGCAAGCTCACCAGTTTGGTTCATTGATAGCATAGTTTCCATTTGAAAATTAACCACATAGAAATGATAATTGTTTTTTGTTTTCTTGCTTTTATTATGGAAAGCTGTGAGTTTTGTGATGCGTGAGCAATCCATTTATGTATTTTGTGTTTCTGTTCAGGAAGGAAAAAAAAAGAAAAAACTTGAGGTTCTTGGCTGGTTTGGTTTTAAAGTAATAGCTTTGTATTTGTCAAGTGTATATTTAGGGTATGTCTAATTTGAGTTTTATAACGTCTCTTTAAGTTTTTGTTCTGTGTCTGTTCGACATTGAACATATTGCTGCAGAACTGCTTTATTGACTCATGATGACGAAGTGGCAGAGGGATTCTTTGCTCATAATCTTTACTATTGTGCTCACTGTTATTGAAACCGGACCTGACCGGCCTGTTGAACCGGTTTAACCGGGAACCGGCAATGAGTCCGGTCCAGTTGAACAAAAATAACACAAAAATAACGGGTTTGTGTAAAACCGTTCTAGACCGGTTCGAACCGGAAAAAACCGGTGAACCAATGAACCGGTCAAACCCCGGTTTTTTATTATCATGAAAATTATTTTAATTTTATAATTAATTTTTAAAAATTTTTTAAGGTAGAAAATCAATTAGTTTAAATTATTACTTGTTTTTATAGAATAGATTTCATTAATATTAAAAAACTTTTATTTTTTTCCTAAATTCATTAATCATATTAAATGTGTCATAATTGTGTTGAGATAGTTGATGAATTATATAATTAAAATATTATTTAAAATTAGTAAGAGACAAAAATATTTATTATTAATTCCATTTTATATTTACTCTTTAATGTGTCATAATATTAATGAGTTATTTGTTTATTTATAATTTATACTTGATGATTAATGAATGCATAATTTTATTTATATTTATTTAAATATTTACATATAAAAATATAAATAACAGTTGAACCATGATTGAACCCGGTCTAACCTATAAAACCATGAACCATTTACTTCACCGGTTCGACGTCCGGTCCAGTTTCGATAACATTGATTGTGCTATATATTTCCGGTGCTAGCTTAAAAGTTATCTTTTCATCCTTTTAAATTTTGTTAGTTTGGCCTCCTGACATTTATGAATGATTTTCGGAAGCAATGAGAAGGGAACATGTGATTCTTTTGCATATCCTTTTTTATGATCACATATCCTATTTATGTTAATTCTTGCACTTTGTGATACTTAACATGATAATGGTAGTTTACATGAAAAATTATTTTGTTTTTGGTTGAATAAATTATTTGAAGGGTATGAATCTGTAATATTGTTTAGGTTCTACAACATTCTAAATTTTTTTGCATATAGTGTTATGAAAATAAGCTTATAAAACCTTTCATGCAGGGAGCGTTACAGTAACCTAGTTCAGCAATGCCAAACAATGCATTCAAGTGTTGGAACTGGTGTACTTGCATATGTCGTGGGATCCAAGGTTATGGACATGAGAACATCATCCAAAATTGAAGGGGGAGGGGAAGCTAAGGTCAAAAGTAGAAGAGTATCTGTTGATGCTACTGACAATTTAGAGGATTATAGTGATTGTAATAACAATTGTACAGAAACATCATGTGCATGTGAAAGGGAAAGTTCTAGTGATTCAGGAGAGTCGGTCACTGTCAGGGAAAACACAGACGGTGCAGCATATGACTCATCTTGTTTCTTACCTGCTTTCAGCACATATGACAGTGATTATATTGAAAGAGGAGATGGAGCTTGTGCATCAAAATTTCTAGAAGAAAGTATATTTGATTTTCCTGCTTTACCTGTTACAGATTTATTTAATCAGGAAGGTGATGGTACAGAATGTAATTTTCATGATGTCGGATCTTCGGGACAACAGGAATTGCGATCTGAAGATGGCAGGAAGCACAGTTTTCATATTGATCATAACATAGATTTAATTATTGAATCCAGCGGTTCACCATCTAACAATGGCTTACATCACAAAAATTCTGAAATTGAAATAGTTCAGTATGACGACCACGTACCTGTATTACGGTCCGATAATCAAAATTTTGAAAAAGAAATAGTGAACAGATTGAGAATATCAGATGCCCCGGAAACCTCATTAAATGCAGCGCCTCAGGGAGGGGCAACAGGTGAAGACCGAGTGTCTGAATGGCTTTGGACATTGCACCGAATAGGTAGTTTGATTGTAAATTTGTTGATCACTATTATCAGAAAAGCAACAATTTTCATGGATTTCTGAGCTGACAATACTTTGTTTTCAGTTGTTGATGTAGTACGAACTGATATACATCTCGAATTCTACGAAGATAAAAGAAATCTAGCTAGGATGTCTGACATACTTGCAGTCTATGCATGGGTTGATCCTGCGACTGGTTACTGCCAAGGTGGTTGCATTTATACTTCTCAACTTTGTACAATCCCTCTGTAATATTGAGATCGTTATTGTACTAACATTGCTCAACTGCCTCTTTGTTTTTGGTCATTGAGTTCTGGGTCTGAAAGGATTATCAGGATCTTTACTTGGCTTTTTTGTCATTTAGGTATGAGTGATTTGCTATCTCCATTTGTTGTGCTTTTTGACGATGATGGCGATGCATTTTGGTGCTTTGAGATGCTTTTGAGGAGAATGGTATTGCTAATCGCTGATTGCCTTTTTTTTACTAAAAAGCATCACTCTTCTTTGACATGAGCTTTTTAACCTTTCCAGCGTGATAATTTTCGGATGGAAGGACCAACTGGAGTAATGAAGCAATTGAAAGGATTGTGGCATATCTTGGAATGTATGGACAGAGAAATGTTTGCACACTTATTACGTATAGGTGCTGAAAGCCTCCATTTTGCTTTCCGAATGTTGATGGTGCTTTTCCGCCGAGAGCTATCTTTTAACGAGGCCCTTCGGATGTGGGAGGTTTGCAATTTTTGCATCATATTTTGATGAGCATAGTTGTTAAACTTGGCTTTGCATCATATTTAGAATTGCCATTTTATGATTATAGAGATAATTGTTTGCAAGTTCAGTCTACTTTTTAGTTAATTCTGACTTGTGAAATAATCATTTTTTGGTGATATTTACAAGTATCTTTATTGAGATATTCTTGTTCATCTTTGGTGCAGATGATGTGGGCTGCTGATTATGATGAATCCCTGGTTCATGATTTGGAGGAGAATTGCTTGGAGGCCCTGGTGCTACATCTCCCAGTCAATTCTGGAGTAGAAATAAGAGAAGAAAACAAGGAAAATGGTAATGGTAGCTCAAATGGCAGAGAAACGAGACATGGAAACAGTGAGCATTCCATGTCTGAGAGTACTGCAATTAAGTCTGTGTCAGGTTATCCCTTTTGTGGTTTGACTAGGAGCTTATGGTCAAAAAGTGAGCCTATAAAGATTAGCACTATAGTCTCATCAACTAAGAATGGGGATGATGAATTACCTGTCTTCTGTGTGGCATCAATTCTTATCATGAACCGCCATAAAATCATAAGAGAAACTCGTTCAATCGATGACATGATAAAGGTAGGTTTATCACTTTAAGCGTCTGTATATTATTACTAATTTGGGTGCGGTTAACCCCATTCTTCCCTTTTTTCCAATAAGAGTTAGAGTAGTGCGTAGTTTTCAATTCTTATGTCTATTTTTATTTTTCATAAGATTCTTCAATGGTGATCTAATGGTTGACTAGTAGAACAACATACTTGTTTATTGAGTAGGTCTTTGGCAATTTACAATTTCTGTGTTACCACTTTAAAATTTTTTTCTTTCTTTATAAAAGAAAGCTCTGAAATAAGGGGTATTTTTCTCAGTTGCCTTGTTGGCAATAAATTTTGTAAATTATTTTATAACCATAGGATTATGTAGTATATCTTGCTATTTATTTTGGTTCATGAAAACGTCATATTGATCTTTTCAAATTTTGCTGGGTCCAATAAGAGTATGGTTATCTATAAACTTATTTAATATTTTTATTCAAATTGAGAAGGACCGAGGTAAAAAGTTGCATGAGGTTACTTCAAAATGATTGAGATTGAATGTAATTTGAGTTTCACTGACCCCTGAATGTCTAAATGACTGCAGATTTTCAATGATAAACTACTTAAGATCCATGTAAAAAGATGTGTGCGAGCAGCAATCAAACTTCGGAAAAAGTATTTTTACAAGGTCAGATTCTTATATTATTGTTTGGCTTATTGAATTAAATTCTATGCTTGATAGAGAATTGTTCTTTCCCCTTACATTATTTTCCCTTGAACTTGAGCAGATACTACTATTTCTTTTTACGATCGCTTTTTGCGTAACTGATTATTTTTCAGTTGATAAAATCCAAGAGCCCTCCACCGCTGAATGGTAACTAGGTTGCGCCAAATTTTTTGTACATCTGCTGGTAGAAGCTGCAATTCTCTGTAAAATGAGTCTTAAGTGTTGCGACAAGTTTAGTTGGATAACTACAATTGAGGTGTTTGCTGCTGCTATTCCAGAACTTGGTGCAGTTCTTTGTTTTATCATTATCTCCATGCCTTCGGTGAGTTAAACTACAGCGGTTTTGTTTATTATTCTAGTTATATGCTAAATTCCAGGCTTCCAGAATATTCATGAGGTCATGAACACAACTTGTATTCTTGTACAATTGAACATAGATTACTTTCTGAAATTGAGGTTGCCATGGTTCCGTGCTTTTGAGTTATGTATGATCGGTGGAAGTGTCACCTCTTGAAGTCAATGTTTGTAGGTTTATTAATCATGGGAATGGCATACATCATTTAGCACAATATCCCGTTTCTCTTAGTTTAAACGCTCAGTTCAAAATTATTAAGATAGTCTTGTTTAATGTTTGAACACTTCATAATATTAGATGGAATTTTTCTTCCTTATTTTTTACTGACAATGATGATTGATAGTTGCCAACTTGTGTGGTTGATGTCTTAGCCTAGTGATAGAGATTGAGTTTGTGACTCTAGAGGTCATAGGTTCGAATCACATCCGGGGTGGGGTCGGGATATTTTTGAAAAAAAAAAAAGTTGCCAACTTGCCATCCTTCTTTTGGCATATAGTTAATTAGTCATACTTCTTTTTGCTGCATGATTGATATGATATGCCTCAATTTTAAACTACCGAAGAGCTGAAAGAATTGACCTGATGCTAATTTACCTCCCTGACGTTTGAACCTTATGCTCATCTTATATGAGCTAAGATTAGTTCAAGAAGTCCAGTTATGGTCTAAGTTGCAACTCTACTGTAAAAATTATCACATTTTAAGGATGTAAAAATGTTACACCTTTTTCTTAAAGGAGATATATTTATTACTTATCAGTCTCAGTTTGAGTGTCTAATTTATTGAGTTTTAGGAAATGAACAACGTTTCCCATTTACAATGAACCCATACCATAACCTGCCTCTCATTGACCCGAGAAACATGTTTGTGTTGACTTGTTGATGTGTATAGTATATGTGAAGTTGTTTGCCTTTAAACCCTGATGTATTGCTCTTTGGATGGTGAAATTCTGGGACAATGTTTCACATTTTCGTAGCCCAATGACTAATTGTTGTAATTACTGCTCTGGATATAATTAACTCCTATTAACAAGCTCCTCTAATTTGTTGGCATTCTTTAATCATTTTTAAGAGGTATTTTGAGGTGTAGATAATGGATGTAAGTGGAGTGAAATCGTAATTTGGTGAATAGTGTTTCATCTATCTAGTTTGATTCCTGTAGCAACGATTGGGTAGTTGTCCCCATTCTATGTATTGCCAAACATAGGTCGAGGAACCTGGAAAACGGAAATTACATTTATAAGCTTTTTCATATTGGTTGTCATTAGTCATTGAAGTTTAGACTCCACTCAATCTCATGATTAGCTAAGATTGCCTATGCTTTCAACTGACATGTTATGTTACATACGTTGAAGAGTATTCGGACGTTCCTACTGAAGATGATTCATATAAATCGATTTTTCATTTCATGTAAATTTTAGCTGCAACATGGAATTTCTGTGTCTTGTATGATGGAGTTGTATTATTTTCTTGATAACCTGGATTAGATAATATACTTATAACTAATTGTACGGTTTTATTAATTTCAATTGTTTGAATTCAATTTTCGTTGCCTTTTTCCTTGTTTCAGCCATTATCTTCGGTTTTTTTTTCATATTTTGGGAGCAAGCGGGAGGATCAAAAGCAGAATCAAATCTTTCGTGCATCTGTTCCTGATAGTTTAGCATTTACGGACACTTCTAACAGGTTAGGCAACATGTACTATTTTTACTTCATAGAAGTAGTTATTATATCAAAATTCAGAAAACAAATATGTATTGACAATTTTGAACCTTGCCCTTGATGCACGCTGAAATCTAAAAGAAGAAAACTAGAGGGAGAGATTGAGAGAATTTCTGGATTTCAATTCATAAATTGTAAATGGAACAAAGTTTGGCTTTTATAGCCGGAGGAAGGAACCCGAATACAATGAATAAAGGAAACAGAATTAAACGACATTGAAAAGGAATAAAACGCAAGAGCTAAAACAACTAATTAAAGACTAATAAACGAAGACAACTAAACTCGTATTTCTCCACGCATCAATCCTTCCCCCTTAAAACACCTTGCCCCCAAGGTTGTACGAATTTTTTTTTTTTTTACACTGCTACGAGCCGCCTAATAGCAAGCAACACTTGATTGGGACCGGTTAATTGCGGTTCTCTGTGCCACTTTTTTTTTGAGCTGTGACACATGGAAAACATTATGCATTGTAGGGCCTGTTGGGAACTTCAATATATAAGCCACTAATCCAATTATTTCAATCTCAAAATGCCCAATTGGAAACACTTCGACAGTATATGCAATGGCAACATTATAGGCAAGATGAATGGCCTTGAACTTCAGTTGAACTCCAACTTTGAAAAGCTTCAAATTTAAATCCTCCTCAACAACCCATTAGTACTGTGAATGATTATGAATCTCCATTTCAAATGTTTTTCTATTCATACTGAATATATAATTCCTACAGTCCAATTTGTTCAAAGGATGTTTACCATATGCTCCACCTGTTGACCTGATAAAAACAATCGGTTTCACTCTTGCAGCTTCAGTGTTTAAAATCTGATTATTATTATCAATCGAATCAACTTGCCTCATATATGCACTAACTATAGAATATGATTCATGTCTCAATATATATGCACTAACTATAGAATAGGATTCATGTCTCCTTTGAGACGGGTCATGGCCAAGGTTCATCGCTTTCTTTATATCCTTAGTACAGATCGCAACTCCTTCACCCATCCAATCCATAACCAAAAGCCTAAATTTATACGGATCTTTCACAAACACCATAAAATTAGTTCCAACCTCAATACCGAAACTAATGTTATGAACTGAACCGTTATCCACAAACAAAGCTCTCAGTTGAGTATTTGTGACTAAATTCCCCCTGTGATCAATCCAAACAAACGTATATGTACCATCTAGCACTTTATCAAATTTGTAGGAATTTACTTCAACAACAATTCTCCCTTTCTGAACTTCCTTGTCCACCAACTTCTCGTCTTCGGTACCAATTGCAGTAACATCCAAAGCTTGCAAACAATATTGTAGAGAACCAACTTTCAAGGTGAGCTCTGCCCATGGTGGCTTCCATGAAAAAGCAACACACATTAAACCTTGAGCCCCAAAAGGAGCCCTTTCACCAGTAGTCCAGTTCATAATAGTAATCTCATTGTTTATGTGGTGACTGAACTCAAAAGATAATGGAATGGCATCTAGCAATAGAAGGTCCTGAACCTTTTGTTTCCCCTTTCCACTCATTAAAATGGCACAACATGCAGGGAAATTAGGAGAGTTAATGCTTTCACATAGCTCCCTGCCACTAAATAAATCCTGCAACAATTGTTGAGTCTTTGGAATCCTAGTGGGATCCCTAACAAGAACAAACTCGTGTGCATTTCTCCCATCCATTTTAGCATCTCCTAAACAATTCCCGACAACCTCCAAACACTTAAACAAGAGTTCCATATTTAACTCTTCATGAATTCTCTCGGGCATTTCTTCAAACAGGTTACGAACTCTTCTAAATTTCCCAACACAGCCTGAACTCAGGCCAAAACACCCCTTCAAACTTTCCTGAACATCGATACTCTCTTCACTCAAATTAAACATACCAATCAATTTGAAATTCATCTCAGGGTTCAATTGACACTCACAATTCTCATTAGAATTTTCGTTTCTTAGGTTATCATCAGATAGCAAATCAATGTTGTTAGAAATTGAAGTGTCACACTTAGAAATCAATTTACCTAAATCGCAATTGATTTCATGAGAGTTTCCTGAATTTCCAACTCGACCTACCTCTATGCTTTCATAATCTCTTGGATCGGAATCAATTTTGACTTCACCTCCGGCAGCTTTAAGATAAGGATCGGGATTGAAATTTGGTGGAGCAAGATCAGCGACTGACTCATATGATTTCGTTAGTTTCACAGCTTGATCGACACCTTCATAAGGCTCCTTTTCAGGTCTAGCATTGTCAAGCTTAGCGATAATTTCAGGATCAGGATCTTCACGCGCTTCACCAATCAAATTATCTTGCAACTGGAGCTTTGATTGAATAGAGGAAGCTTCATCAACTATGATTTGGCTAAACGATTTTGCCAAACAGAATGAGCTTTCGAAGGACAGATCCACCGTCGGTTGGAACTCAAACTCTTCGATGATCAAATCTACCTGTGGCGATCCTTCACCAGTGATAATTTGGAGCTCAAATCCATCACTGGAGCCTTCTTTCTCAGATTCCGGCGGAGTAACAACTACATTGAGCTCAGCAGACTGTAATGGCGAATCCAAGCCTTCAAACCTCAACTCGTCTTTGATATTCAGCCTGAACTTCGAATTATTGGTGGATGCAGCTATAGATTCCCTATTTTTGTCAAAAACAGCTTGAATTTTAGAAAATTCTCCCAGCATCAGAACTTCAATACGCTTCAATAGTTGATCAAGACTGTTTTCAGAGATTGTCATTTGGCAGATTTTTAGGAAGCGATTCCGAGAATCACCGCTCTGATACCAATTGATGCACGTTGAAATCTAAAAGAAGAAAACTAGAGGGAGAGATTGAGAGAATTTCTGGATTTCAATTCATAAATTGTAAATGGAACAAAGTTTGGCTTTTATA
>CATIWQ010260053.1:0-17428 GCA_949673415.1 Euphorbia schlechtendalii | reverse complement strand
ATTCAATGCACTATAAAATGACTACTTTAACCTTTTTACTTTATAATAAAATTCTCTCTCTTCTTAATTACCAACTTATAAATTAATCTACACTTAATATCTTTCCTAATTAATGCAAGGGTAAATTAGGAAAATCTTGTTAAAAGTGCATTGATATTTTAAAATGACAAGTATTAGGAATCAAAATTCAAAGTCTAAAATGACTTAAATTAAGAACCAGAGGGAGTGTTTTAAAATAGAGTACCATCAAAATTAGTTCATGTTACTTCATGCAAAAGATGGTGTAACAAGAACCTCTTTCTTTCAGTTGGTGTTATCATACTTACAATTACAATCAGAAATTGTGGAGGCAAAATAAGATAAACCAACATTAAAGCATTAAAAAGAACGCTGCCTATAAAGTAAGGTTGGTTACAAAAAGTTATATTCAACGATAAGGAATTTACCATGACAAGACAAATTATTTGCAAATTAATTGGTAATTGATATATAAATATCTTGTAATGACGAATTTTAAAAAGATAAATAAACTAGTTGATATGATTTATTGATATTTATACAATGAAACAATTCGGTAGTCACAAAATTATAGTTTATTAATTTCACTTACAAGTTTTGTATTTTTCATTAGAGGTTTATAGTAGGTTGATATATATACACACACAACAACAACTATCACTAATCATTTATATTTTTAAATTACACTATAACATGTTTATTGTAGTTTTTTTTAAAGTTATATACACTTATCTTGTGTAGCTACTGGACGAAAACTTAATGATTATTTAGTTTTAACTTGTTTGATATAATTTTTTCAAGTAATGAAAAGACATGTAAGACTACAGTAACCTTAAGTTTTAATTGCATGTGATTATAACTAAATTTTGGAAATTTTTGTTAAGAAATTAGTTAACCACCTACAAGGATTTGGTATTTGTCTGCTTCACTAAGTTAATAGACATTCATATTTTCTATATTTAAGGTCGTATTTTCGAATATGTATGTCAATTTTTTTAACATGTTATTTGAAAATATCGATACCTTAAAAATGTTGAACTAATTGAGATTGCATATTGATCTAAGCTCTGATTCAAAATGTAAGTGTTATAGTCCAAAATTTGTCCAGAATAACTGTTATCATGGTTGTTTGGACTAGTCCTTCGAATGGGTAAAGGTGAAGGATCAAGGTTCGATGAGTCAACTGAGGTTGAACCATATAGAATAAATAAGTAAAAAAATATCATTTTTAATATTTATCATATGATTTAATATACAATAAACTAATATTAACAATGAAAGTAAGTATCAATATTAGTTTATTGTATATTAAATCATATGATAAATATTAAAAATAATGAACTAATATTGACAATGATCGAATCCTGATATTTACAATTACTTAAAAAAAAGTAAGTATTTGAACTAGTGTATAAACACTTATTTGACCAAATAAATTTATTATTTTTTTATAATTTTCATTATTCATCAACTGATTGATTTTAACTACATGATAAATCGATAATTCAAAATTAAAAAATTATCAAGATTTTTGGTTTTGATATTGTATACAAATTGAACTATTAAATTTATAAAACCATTATTTGTAGATTCATAAAAAAATAGAGTAACATTATAAATAACCGAGCATTTTACCTTACAAAATTTGAAAAAAAATGGAGATGAAAGAGCAAGAGGGTAACTGAAATTAACTTCATCAAACGTTTCATTGTATACACACCTTAGATATTATTGACCCATTAACTAACATCGGACCAACAATTTTTTAGCAATTCACACACATAGTGAATTTTTAGTATCAACCGGGTCAACAAATTTTTTAATATTACCCGGGTCATTCATGACACTGGATCCGGATTTGTTTAGATCTAGACGGGCAGCCTGACAACACTAACTTTTAATTTTTTATTTTTATTGAAACTAATTAAGTCTTAGCTTCATATTCCTACCATATCTATGTTTTATTCTTGATATGCCGTTGAGATTGCATACTGCTCTTAGCTTAGTTTGATTCATTACCTAAACGTTATAGGCAAAATTTTGTCCAATATAACTTTTTATCGAATTAAGTCTTAGTGACTATATTGACATAAATTTAATTAAAGGACCATAGTTGCACAAACAAGAAATCAAACTATATTTTCTATGATTTTTTTTGGCAAAACACATTAGCTCTTAAACTTTCATGAATTTTACATTTGATTTTCTAATCAACTTTTCAATGTACTGAATACATATTCTTTTTGTTTTGATATTATTCCCCTAAACTTCACAAATACCTTTCGTTTGGGCCATAGTCTCTATTAATTAATGTGTAAAATGTCTACGTGTACAACTAAAATAGAAGTATAATTAAAATTCGTATGGAGGCTTACTTAAAGATAAGTTTTCTCACCCTTCTCTAATGTATGTAATAAGATTTGAACAAGTTGGTCTCTTACAACATAGCAGTCTATGTTGAAAGTAATGTAAACTACATTCAACACATATAAATGGGATATATGGTCTAGAATGAGTATCAAATTGACAGTGTGATACATGCATTATAGTTCTGATATACATAAGTGAAAAGCAAGATAAAATTATCTATTGGACTATTATTCAATTAAATCCAGTTAAGTTAAATTCAATTATGTATAGAGATATATTTACACTGATATAAATTTAATTCAATTCGATTAAGTTCAGTTAAATTCAATTAAATTAAATTTAATTTAATTCAGCTGAAATTTCAAAAATTTAAAAATTACAATATCTCAATTGCGATGTTGAAGAGGGTAATTAACGAATGAAGAATTAAAAGAAACGGGTAAGTAACTAATTAATATTGTGGTGTGGGATAGGAAACTAATGTAGAAGTGACACGTAGTGGCATGTGGATCCCACATAATATGTGGTAGTTCATGTGGTATTCTATAAATAAAGATAAAAGGTTGGGGAGTGTATGGTTCCATTTGGTTGAGGTTATTGTCTCTTTGGTTGTAAGAAAAGCCATTCAATTTGTTCTTCAAAGAACCCAGATGATATCAGGTTTTCAAGAGAAGAACAACAAGGATTGAAAATGGGAGGCTATGATTTGATACTGCAGATCGATTATAATGAACCTCAATCTGCAAAGGGCCTCCGAAAAAACGATCGTCTTGCTTCTCTTGATGTCTTTCGCGGCCTTTGTATCTTTGTGAGTTTCATTTCTATCTTTGTTTCTTGCTTGAATATTGCATTTCTGAGATAATATCATGGCAAAATGGCAATGCATATATGCTTTCAATCTTCGTTTACACATTATATTCCCAAATACCAGAATATTTTGTTTATTCCAATTCTTATAATAAATGAAATGTTTAAACCATACAATTTGAATACGTAACTGCACATGCCACTTTATTATGTTCATTAACTGAAATATACTTTTATTCTATTACACTCAGTTAACAACTTGTGAGTCTTATGAAACGAAATAAAATTACAGTTGTTTTGTTGGATAAAAAAAGTTCAGCCAATTCTAAGTTAAGGGTTCATTTCCATATGTCATAAAATTTGGTTGCCTCTTTTGATTTTTGAAATTCATAATTTTTAAGAGATTTGAGAATCTCCGTTCAAAACCTGGATAGACAGATGTCTTTGGAAAGTACATAGACTATTAGATTTTTTTATTGTTTCTAACTTATAGAAAATATCATCCCACACTTTTTAACTTTAATATTTACTTTTTAATAAGTTTTACGATTTAGTTATTGCTTATAAGTATCTTTAACAAACACTTCAATTACTTATTATCCATTAACCATTTTAAATGAAATACTCAACTCTTTATTAGGTAGCAAGTTAAAAACATCTCATAAATAATAAGAAAAAAAAACTTTGTCATATACAGAAATTATAAAACGCAATTAGAGAAATTAAAAAAAGAAAATGCGGAAATTTGATTAGCAAGTTTGTATTTCCGTATTCTTATGTTGTTTTATTAGAAAAAGAAAGGAAAGAGACTTTCAGTTGGATTATTTGTTTATCAGTTAGAATAGAATAAGGATGTGTCATCTAATTTTTATAATATATTAAATTTAAAGTTAGATAAACTCATGCAATTTAATCATTGACAAATTAAGCTTCAACATAAAGAAAGAAACTAAAGCATCATGTTTTCTTTATTCTGAATAAAAGCAATCCTCATTTTGGTCACCTTTTTCAACTTTCAGTATTTTCACTTTTTCAAGGAATAACCCAACTACTTTTTCAAGGTGGGTTATTCCTGTTACTAAAAAAAAGGAATAACCCATCATATTACGTTCGGGCTTTTATTTTAGTTTTTTGAGCACTTTTGCACATATTAAACCGCCAAAGGGGTTTCAATTTGATAATTAATTAAGCCCTTTTGTAACGGAGTTCCTAACTTATATAGTCAATTTTACATGATTATCTTATCAAATTTATATCAAATCATACCCATATCAAATGCCTATTTTATTTTTAATTTTTCTATATGATGGGAATGATATACACACACTATATTAAGGATGTCTATTTAACTGCATGACCAATTTATGTTTAGTTATAAATTAAATATACTTCATAACAAATATTTAAGGGTATTCCAACCGTAACTTTGAGTAATCATTACTTTGTCCTATACATTATTGGTTAAGTGACCATGTCTTAACATGCTTTTTATAAAATAGTTATACAAATATATGAAACTATTTGTATTGCATCCATCACAATTATTAATTATTTCTCATTTCATGGAATAGTTATTCTTTCCGCCTCAAATTGAATAAAAATTTCATGAACTGAGATATAGCTAAAATTAGATATAGTGATTCCAATACTAATAGTACATCATATTTTACAATTATATTCATTTCAATTGTTATTTCATGGAATAGTCATTCCGCAAATCAAATGCAACATTAATAAATTGATGAATTTATCGAGAAAACTTTGCAAACCTAGAGTTGTCAAACAAAACTTTTCGTAGTTGTAGCTATAGAATGTGACAATCACATTGTTAAATTAATGGTGAGTCTAAAAATTTTTAACGTACTGCCCATATTTATTACATCATTAATTTTGAAAACTATTTCATAAATAATAACATTTATTGGTATCCAAATAAATTTTATCTAGATGTTCAATCAACAACTTATTATTATTTATTTACAAATTTCTTAATAATTTCTAAATTTAATGGATAAATTTTAATATTTATTGATGTCCAATTAGTAATTTTATTATCATCCATATTTATTTCAACTATAAATTTATACTTTTTTTTAAGTGGCGCCAACTTGTCTATTGTATAAGATTTTTTTGATAAATCTATTGTATAAGTTTTAGATGAGTGGAAATAGAGAAATAAGTTGAAAAGTGTTTGGTAACTGACTATTAATTTGGAATAAATTATGGACACTAGAAATTTCAGGTTCGAGTCACATCCGGGATAAGCTAGAGATTTTTCTTTACATTTAATGTAAGTTCAAATAAGATAATTTTTTCAAAGAAAAAAAAATAAATTTATACTTACAGTTCATTTTAGGAAATTTTAATCAGCAAAAGGATGGTGTAAAACAGTCATGGGGGTATCAATGAAAATCACTTTCTGAATTTAGTAGTTGGTGAAATTATATATGATATCGGCTTCCCTAATCTAACGTTTATGTATTTATAAGAGAGTATTTAATTAAGGTAATTGATTATTTAATTAAGATGTAATAAATACTTAACAGTTGAATTGGGAATGATATTTAATCCTTGGTACCATATATAAATTCCTTGAAGATATTTTATTAAAATAAATATTATACTAAATAATTTTAGAGTTTAGAGTGAAAAGAGTTCCAAAATAATTTTTTAACTATTTTAATTTATTTTATGTTATAATAAAAATAAATATTATTATATATAAATTGAAATTTCAAATTTAATTAATACATTTCTAAAAGAACTTAAATTAAATACTACAGATTTAATTTCTAACTTTTTCAATTATATAACTATTGTTATAATTTTAAAATTGAACACCAAATTTTTGTTACCTTGGACCTTCAAAATGCGAAGAAATCGCGGGACTATTCGATTCGTGAGAACCAACCAAAATGTTTCACTTTCAAAGTAGAAGCTGTGGGCCAATTACGTTTACTTTAGCAATAAAAATAAAACAGTATAATTCTTTACAAAGAAAATAACGTCACACAGAAAATGATTTAATTGGATTCTGCACCTCAAATCAATAATAGTTTCGCAAAAAATTTCCCTAATTGTCAATTATTTTCAAATCTATGATGATGGACTGCAACAAAAATGCGTGTCTTGTTTCCAGCCAATCATATGACGCCATCTAACCGTCTGCTTTCACTAGACAGCCTGCCCTGTTTGAGCTTGTTTAAAGTTGAGCAATATGAAAAGAGCAGCGTTTTATTCCTTCGTCGTCGCGGTCTTCTTCTTCTCTGCAAATGCAAACGGAATAACCACCACCTTTGATCTGCTCTTTTCATATGGCAGATTACGAACTTTTGCTTCCTCATTCCGTTTCTACGCGTATTGTTTCTCTCGATGTCTTCCGGGGCCTCTGCGTCTTTGTCAGCTCTCTCTCTTCTCCTCATTCTTCTTTTATCTTTAGCTTTTTGTTAGTTAATGTGAATTTGAGCTTACTTAGATCCACCTCATTCGAATCTCTACTTGTTTGAATGGACTCAATCTATCATCCTATTACCTTTTGTTTTCGGATGTATTTAGTTATTGAAACGATTGGTTTTGTTGTTTCAGCTCATGATGCTTGTTGATTACGGGGGTTCGGTGTTTCCTATTATTGCTCATTCCCCATGGAACGGCCTTCACTTGGCGGATTTTGTCATGCCTTTCTTTCTTTTTATTGCTGGAGTTTCTCTTGCACTTGGCTACAAGGCACGGCTTAGATTTCTTCTGATGAATTTTCACTAATTTAGGTTTTAATATCCGTGTGATTTATAATTATTCTTTGTTTGGATCAATTATGCTTTTGAAAGCGACTCGTTTAGATTGGACTATTTCAGTTATAAAGCAAGCTGTAGTTCTTTTGACAATTATGATTTCTGAATTCAGAAAGTATCAAATAAAATAGACGCAACTTGGAAGGCAGCGGTTAGGGCTCTAAAACTCTTTCTCTTGGGTGTTTTTCTTCAAGGTAAAATTTTAATCATTAAGTAATCTTCACTTAATAGCCGTGTTATGAAGGACTCGATTTCCTTTTTCACTTATTAGTCTTGAAGTCCATAAGTGTATGTAACTATTTACTGGAGGACTGTTTCATGTTTACATATTAGTCTCTATAAAGTAGTATCCATATTCAAGATTCAGTCGGAAAAAGCTCTATTATTCACGGATATCATTATTCAATTGTGTTTCTGTTGATAATTGAGTCCAATCTTTATTGGTGTCATTTATATAAGATGAGTCATGAGAGTTTATTTGTTGGTTTCAAGTAAATTTTGTGAAGTTTTATTTCAGGTGGTTATTTCCATGGAATAACTTCTTTGACCTATGGTGTTGACATTGAAAGGATACGCTTTCTCGGGATTCTACAGGTACAAATAACTTCCAATGAAATTGCGTCTAACTTCCAATGAAATTGCGTCTGTTGCTTATCTTTTTGTTGAGCCTTCTTTTGTTTATACTTTGCATAACTTGAAGATTGAAAAAATAGATTTTTTACCATATGCTACATCACATTCAAATTCGTATTTTGGATATTCACGACATAAATAACATTTGATTGAGAGTCACGCAATATCCCAGCTTAATTAAAGTAAACACAGGTAGCACTGTAGCAGTATTTGCATATGCATGAAATGTTCTGAACTTACCTGCTACATAGACTTATACAATATTAAACTTGTTTTTGTTGTATTCAAGCCAGAGAATATCTATTGGATACATTGTTGCGGCATTATGTGAGATATGGCTGTCCTGTCGACCACAACGAGAAATGGGTTTCTTCAAGAATTATTATTTCCATTGGTAAGGTTTTAGTATTCTACATTGCTTGACACTTCTAAGAAACTGAAGGTTTTAGACCTTTAGTTTAAAATATCTCTTAACAAAAATACTTGTAATGCTATACGATATCTAGGCTGTTTTATAGAGCTGATTGCATGTTAACTTTATTTCTTGTTTGCTTTGAACTTGTGAATAGCTATGCAGGTTTCAAGCCTATATTTCTGCAAATATTGAGACCATAGATTCAAGTAATAATTTAAGAACCATCAAGAAAATAACGAAGTTCTCTAGAAGTAACTGAACATGTCCAAGTGTTTGTTGTCTTAGCCTAGTGGTAGAGACAGAGTTTGTGACTCTAGAGGTCATAGGTTCGAACCACATCAGGGGTGGGATGGGGATTTTCCTTTATAATTTAATAATATAAGCGCATTTGCGCAAAATATTTTTTAAATAAAAAACTGAACATGTTCAAATAATAGTTAAATGGATGTAATCTGATGTTTGTTCTCTCTTGTTATGATACCCTTCTTTGATTCATGAAGAGCCTATGCGTCTTACCAGGGTTGCTGCATTTGCACTTGCTGCATTATATATGGGATTATTATATGGTTTATATGTCCCAGATTGGCAATTTGAAGTATCCAATTTAACTTCTTCTGCACTACCAGCCAACAGTGGCAATGTTTACACGGTAAGACCATACATAATCTTCGAATGTAATTCTGTAAAACAATATGATGTGCCTTTGTAAGCGAATCTTTCAAGGATTTGTGTTCATAAATTTTATAACATTGGGATTGGATTCAAACTAATGTAATATGGGAATGTTTATAAAGATATGTTTGTACATAACCCCAGGTTATAATAGCTAGATCACATTTTTTCCCCTGAACATTTGCATCTCGAAGCAGATAAAACGATATTAAATCATCAGTCATATTGAATTCCCCGCATTGTTCTACTTACAGGTAAAATGTTCTGTAAGAGGTGATCTTGGACCTGCTTGTAATTCAGGTTATATGATTGATCGCTATTTTCTTGGTATTAATCACCTATATCCAAAACCGGTCTTTCGAAACCTGAAGGTATTTTGATCTGATCATTTTCTTGGTGTCTCTCCATCACTAAATATTATATTGACCCCTGATAAAGATTTTCAATTCATAGGAATGTAATATGACAAAGGGTCAAGTTTCTGAGGATTCACCTTCATGGTGTCATGCTCCTTTCGACCCGGAAGGTCTTTTAAGGTGACCAGTCAAACCTTGTATTTTGCTTTATTTTCTCGTTAATAAACTCTTCTGTTTGCTATCAGGCACTCATTCGTTTTCTGATTAAGTTACAATGACTATTTGAGTGCTTTCACCTGGAAAAATGACTGTGGCTCTTGACACGAGTCAATTAGTTTCAACTTTCTCAAACAGCGTCTGCTCTGCCTGTTTATAAAAAAAATGATGTCTTGCATTTTCATTTTATTTTGGGAGCCGTAAATTCAGATGATTATATTACTGAATTATAGAGAAAATGACTCTAGTATTTGGAATTGTTAACCAATTGTTCATTGACGTTATTGGAATGTTTTAGAATGCTTTTTCTGATATCAAACTTCTGTTATGGTATACTTCCTGGCTTATACTATTCTTCGACCTAATGTCTGGCAATTTGGTTATTGACAATATTTGGCTTTGATTCACAGTTCGTTGACAGCTGCAATAACTTGTATAATTGGACTTCAGTGCGGCCATGTTCTTGCCCACATACAGGTAATCCTGTGCACATTATTTACTTTCTCAAATTGTTTTTCTTCAAGCAATCATAACTCACAGGTAATGTATAGGAAGATCCCATATGAAACTGAGCTAGAGGCATACTGAATTTATGCATCTCTGATTGTCATATATGCATTACCAATTTCAATGGCTTTGTTGGGGTGGCACAAAATTTTGCTCTTGGAAATTCTTCAGTTTGCTAATTTTTTGTTATAACCATCCATCACATTTATGTTATACAAATTCTTCTCAGGACCATAAAGGGCGTATAAGAAACTGGTTTGCATTCTCAGCTTCACTTCTTCTCTTTGGCTTGTTCCTTGTCATTCTAGGTATGATGTATATTATCTTAAACAAGAAATCAGAAATTTTGTTTGAGCAACGTATAATGCAAAGGCATGTTATCATTGGGAACAAGTTTTAGCTAATAAACATTTGTTCTGCATCCAGAAAGGTTTGCTTTTACATAAGATTTTATGTTTCATATGTATGTGATATCTCCCAGCTGCTTCCTCCCCCCCTTTCCCCTCATTTTTTAATTTTTTTCAGTATACAAGAATGTGATATGGAGGTTCTACATGTCATAATGCTGAATCTAAACTCTTGTGTCTTTGTTGTGCAGAAATACCTGCAAATAAATCTCTCTACACAATTAGTTATATGCTGATCACTTCAGCTTCAGCAGGAATCACATTTTGTGCTACCTACTTATTGGTGAGTTTTAAGTATCAATTTCTATCATTTAGAGGTACATAATGTCTACTTTTGCACTATGCTATACCATTTCATCTATTTTCCAAATTCAGAGACTAAATTTGAAGATACAAGGGAAAAAAAATAGAATCATAGAAGTACAGAAGAATAGAAAATAAGAACAAAACTCATAAAAAAACATTAATGTAATATGCTAGAAATGAAATGTTAGTTCAACACCGAATATAGTTTGGTCGATCTTTCAAAGAGCCAATAGAAACAAACAAAACATGAAACAGAGAAAATTCGTTGACTTTTGTGTTTGAAAAAATCAAAGAGAAAAACATCCAGTTTTTTCTAACCTCTGAAATATAACTTCATATTCTACTTAAACCCTTCAGACCAAATGTGCCATTTGTTCCTGCTATTGTACATGTCAGCAAATAATTCTTGAATCGGTATGGCATAAGTACCGTACTGTTTCTAATTACCTTGCATTATCTTTCTTTTTCTGCAATGTTATAGGTAGATGTACATGGCTATAGATGGTTAACATCACCATTGGAGTGGATGGGAAAGCATTCCTTGACCATTTTTGTTCTTATAACCTCTAACGTAGCCATCATTGCAATTCAAGGATTCTACTGGCGTAAGCCAGAAAACAACATAGTGAGTCCATACTACTATACTCGTGACCGAAAAGGCACTCAAGGTCATATTGCTCATGCTTCCCTTTTTTTATTAACAGATTCACTGGATTGTTGCATGCTTTATGAACAGATGACCTTTCTTCGTGGTTTCTTTGATGGGTATGTAAAAGCTTTTCTTTATTTATGGAAAAGTCCTAATTTTTTTTCCTGCGAAAGTCTCGCTGGAAGATGGTGATATTCAGTTTTGCAGTTGCAAGCGCCACAGCCAAAGGTACAAATGAGCTATCTTATGAGTGATGATCATGAGTTCATAATGGAATATCTCTTCTCAAGACAAATAACAGTTCAGAACAGACAATTACAGGACCATCGAGGACTACGAGGAAACAATGTAGTTTTACTGTAATTTTAACTGAGGAGTGTATCAAAATATATCCATCAATCAAATGCTTGAACAATTTGATCCTATTTCTTTGTTTAGGTTCTTCCTTTTCTATAGATCTCGAATTAGCAAATAAAGATCCTAAAAAGTATCCCTCCTACAAGTCTATATAACTTTAGGATTTTGACTTGATTGTTACCACTATAACCAGTCCCATATTTCTTTGCATCTTAGTTTTTTCAATGCATCAAATTTCTGAACTGAATTTGCTTTGTTTTAAAAGTTGAAGGCAAAAAAGGTCAATATGTTTCCAATTAGTTCATTTGCCTTTAACTAATGTTAAGCATATATGTTTGAGTGACGAATCAAATTACTTGCAAAAATATAGTCATATAAATATGTGAACTTAGTAACAGAACAACATAACACAGCTGTTATACCCATGGTTGTTTCAGATCAAGTTATCGGTACATTGTAAATGCAAATGTTTACAAATACTACTCTTCATAGTTTATCTACATCGTTGTGAACGCTTCAGATAAGTGAAATCTTATTTTAAAACCCGAACTGCATGTCTCCTTTAGTGGATAAGCCTTTCAACCTTTCATAGTTTTGAAACAGGCAGACCTGCCACAATAAACAAGATAACAATGTCAGAAGATGCTTTAATTATACAAAGAAACTAGAAGCATTTAAAAGGTAAAAAAATATATTACCAATGGCTTTTGCATTCACAATGCTCGGACTTGCAGCAGGAGGAGGAGAATTCTCATCCAAGAACGGCTCAACTTGGTTCGGATTTCCCCATACTGGGTACCCTTTAATTTTACCCTGCAAATTATTTACATAAAATGAGACTTAAATTATTGGAATTTGATTTTTTTAAGTAATTTATTTTTTGACCAAAAACATACCAGGACATTCAGAGCTGCTAAAGTTGCCATTCCTTCACGAGTCCACTACACACATCGAGCCGCACAATAAAGTATATCGTCTGTGAAAAAAATCGAAGATTTTTCAACTATAAGTGATAATATATGTCTAAATTACCTTGGAAGCAGAAGCAATGTGAGGAACAACAATAGCATTCTTCATTTCAGCAAGCCCGGGCTTCATGTAAGGTTCATCCTAAACCAAAGAGATCAAACTCTTACAAAAAAGCCGAAACCTGTGATTATAATTTTCAAGAGACTAGTTCAATTTTACCTCAAAGACATCAAGACCAACTCGGAACATAGGGTTCTGTCTCAAATGTTCTACAAGTGCTACTTCATCAACAACTGGACCCCTACTGCAGTTTATAAGGATCGCTTCCTATAAACAAAAAATCGAAAAAAATAAAAAGGTTAATTTCTGCCTTTGCATATAAGTCAGTAATAATAGAAATGATATATTATCTCAAGATTACCTTCTTCATAGTTGCAAGCCTTTCTTTGTTGATCAAATGATAAGTCGTCTTATCCAAGACCGGGTGGAGACTTATCTAAAACCAACATCAATTGCAAAAAAACAGTTTCACTGATCATAAATTTTTGTTTAATTTTTCTTTAATCACAAGTTTTAGTAAGAATCTTACGACATCTGCTTGTTGGAGCACCTCGTCCATGCTGGACGCTCTTCGCCAAGTAACTGGCTGTTCGCCATTCGCCTTTAAGAACGCACCATAAGCTGCATTTAAACTTAAAAATATCGTTATAAATAGAAATAAAATTTAGTTTCAGGAAGCAATAAGATGTATGCATCATGCCTGTCACAAACTTCTCGAGGCGCGTGGCTTGGTAAAGATCAAAGTAAATGAGATTCATTTTGAACCCTTCAACCTATTTCCATATACAACGAAACAAAACAACAATTATTTATATGACCATTAGATTTCAGTGAATTTCGGTTAGCGATGATCGTTACCATCATTCTTGCATAAGCAGATCCGATACGACCAGCTCCAATGACACCAACAGTCTGCCCTTTCAGCAAATTCCCCACAAATCTATTTGTCATCAAACCCAAATAAAAAATTATGTTACTGAAAGTCATAGATTTTTAACACATGTTTGGATATAAGTTCATATTAGACGTACAGATGAGGAAGCCATCCATCGTATAAGCCAGCCCTCATAAACTCGTCGGCTTCAACAATTCTTCTAGCCGCTGCCAAAGAAAGAGAAGCTGCCAGCTCAGCGGTGGTTTCTGTAAGAACTCCCTGCAGAAATATCAACAAATCCTTCATTTTCGGTTTGTACCAAGAATCCTAAAGCTATGCAAAGTGTACAGCCTATTATGCAAATATAAATACACAAACAAACTCAATTTTGTACAGAGTGAAACTTACAGGAGTGTTGCCAACAGCAACGCCATACTTATTGGCAGCATTAACATCAACATTGTTGTACCCAACAGCCATGTTACTAAATGCCTTTCCTCCTGCCCTGCTTAATGCTGCAAACAACGTCTCTCCCCAATCTTCTGTCAACTGAATCCATATTCCAACATTCTCAAATTAAAATCAAAACAACAATAAAAATAATCCCCCGATTTCACAAACATAGAGGAAACTGATTAATTAATCACCTGCCCAATCACTCCATCACACTTATCTCCGATTAGAGCAATAATGTCCTCAACTGACAAAATTGTTTTCTTCTCCGTGCATATCTAAAGAGTCCGTCATATTCAAATGTTGAATTAAAATAAGATTAGGAAAAAATTTTAAGAAGAAGAAAAGGAATGGTACCTCTAGCCTGCAATCTTGCTCAATCAAAAGATTGATCCAGCGAGTTCCAGGCATGGATTTGGTGCTAATAACTCTGTATTTTCCAGTTGGATTGTAAACTTCAATTGAAATTGGTTTTGCCATTTTTGCTCAAACAAAAACTGCCAGTGTACACTACTAGCAGGAAAAGAGAGTCTCCTTTTTAAATTTCTGGTAATTTTGGTTTCGGATTGAGGTAGATATTGTCTACATATGCGCACAGTTTACCCATTTGTCTTGTGCCAATTAGATTAGTTCGCAGCAAAAAGTATTGACTTTGACTGGTGATGATTGGTTTTCTCTACAAGGGGTGTAAGTTTTTGTGGTGGATATGCGAGTAGTGGATAGTTTTCTTATGGGATAGAGTAGGAGCTTGTGGTTTTGCGTTGAAGAGCAAAGATTAGAGGTTTTGGGCCTTACATTTGAAATGAGATAATGATGACGTGGCTTTCAGATTGATTGACAGGTGTAGTCTCTTCTATCTCTTTTTGTGAATCACAAAACTAAACCTGTTTATTGGGCTGTGATGCTTTGTGAGCCCAAGCCAATACAAGGTCTAATTAGGGAAAAACACATAAATATCTGTTTTTATGAATAAGGATTTATAAAACGTTTTTAGGTAAATGCTTAAAGTAAAATATATAAATTTTACCCAAACTTTTATTAAATTACAAAAAAATTTTCCTCAAGTTTCAATTTTACATTATTATGTAAAAACTGTTTCAAATTTTCTTTTTTACGCTCTAGATATATAACAGATGTGTTAAAACAGTTTGGAATGAAAGAGGCACAAACAAAAATATATATTAGATATATAACATGTGTGTATAGTTGACATATAACAAATATATAACACATGTACATATAATAAATATATAACAGATATATGTTAGAGCGTAAAATAAAATTAAAACATAAGTATAAAAATGTAAAATCAGAACATAAAATATATAAAAAATTAAAATGAATTCTTAAGAAAATATTTTTATAAATAGTAAACCAAAGCAAGAACAAAATCGATAATTACGGAATGTTTAATATTTAACCAACATTTAGTATCATTTCCAAATCATGGAAAGGGCCTTACAAAGTTGTTAACAAAGTTGTTGGGCTATCATTTGGTTCATCTTACCCATACATAGCTTACATACTTCATTCCAAAGCTTGGATCTCTTTATGAAACTAAAAAAGTGTCAAAAACTCATATATTTAATCGTACATTATTTCAATAACCAATGAAGCTTTTCTATAGGTTCGCTAGCTTTGTAAAGTAAAAAACATTTAACTATTACACAATTATACCACTTCATACCATTCAAATATTACTATAACATTTGTTGCTATATTATTTTCGGAACTGCTACATATTTATAAAGGTTTAAAAAATATTTGATAATCTAAAATACTTATCTATAACAAAACTATGTAGTTGTACGATAATTATACCACCGTAACAAAATTATATATGCTTAAGGAGTGTCAAAACTTGAGACCATTCATAGAGTAATGCACAAACAAGGTATACAAAGGCACTCGATAATTTGGGACTGCATAGACAAAGCAATGCTTGGAGAGTACTAAGATCTAAGGTCAAACTAGGGTCATGCATATATAGGGTGGTGCTCGATATTCATTAACGAACAAAGGCGATACTCGAGGAGTGCCAAGATAGATAATCAAACAAGGGTCGTGCATACGGGTGTTGTGGACTACACAAACCCACACTTAGGGAGCATCAAAGAATAAAAGGTTTGTTATGACTCAAACAAAGTTTCAACACTTTAAGGAGCCTATAGGACAAAACTCATGCATAATATGGGATGAGAAATAAGCATGGGACAATTAGCATGTTCATAACAAACAGACAAACATTTAGACACCACAGGGAGGTTCAGGGTAACACATTTTCTTACATTTGCACAGTTGTATACGCTTATATTAAATACAAAGAAAAATCTTCTCCCTGAGTCTCAAGTTTAAAATTGTTAGTATTTTAGTATAATTGGATTGATTGGTTTGACCAATGCGATTGTGACGTTTCATTGAATAAGTTAGGAGAGTGTGGAGTGCACACTTGTTCGAGTACGGTTACGATTTGGGGGGTCCGGGGGCAACGCCCCGGATGCGGGGTCCAAGGGACTGCAGCCCTTGGCGAGGTCTTGGAGCAGCGCCCGGGCTAGAGTCGAGCTACCAGGTCAGCTCAAAATTTTTTTTATTCCTGAACAAACGCATCCTTTGGAAAATTCATCAGAAAAATGAATTTTTGGACCGAAACAGTGTATCAATTGGACACAACTGAAACCCGAAACAACATGTTCTTTAGACATGACAGCTACTCGAAACAACATGTCTATTGATATTTTTGTTATTTATATCACCAAAAACGAAATTGGTTATCACACAGAAAAATTTGGTTGTATTTTTCACAGCAAACATCAAATTCTAGTTCTTGACATATTTTCTGATTTTATCCGATTGAAAGTTTGGTGAACCGACCAAATAAATTTCAATCTGAAAGTGTTATTCGCGATTTCAAAAATATCCAGGAGATTCCCCAGATTCCAACAAAGATTGAAATTTATTTCTTTTTCTGAAGATGTCGAATAGTGAAACTGTTAAGGATATGTCCAGTAAGTTTGCAAAACTGGACAAGTTTGAGGATCAAGATTTTCGAAGATGGTAGAAGAAGATGCATTTTCTGTTGACAACGTTGAAAGTGGTTTATGTTTTGAGCGTTCCCATGCCAGAATTTGTAGAGAATGAAATTGTGGAGCAGATAAGGAAGCGCTGCAAATGGGAGAATGATGATTACATTTATCGTGGGCACATTCTGAATGGTATGTCTGATTCCCTCTTCAATATATTTAAAAACTTTGAATATGCAAAAGAACTATGGGATTCTCTGGAATCAAAGTATATGGCAGAGGATGCTTCTAACAAGAAGTTTCTAGTCAGTAATTTCATAAATTACAGAATGATTGATACTAGGCCTGTCATGGAAACATGACATGAAGATGTATGAATCCATTTCTATTTCTAGTATAATTGACAAACTACCACCATCTTGGAGAGATTTCAAGCATACATTGAAACACAATAAAGAAGAGTTGACTCTGGTTCAACTTGGCAGTCATCTTAGGATTGAAGAATCCTTAAGGGCTCAAGAGATTGAGAATAATCCTAAGAGCAAGAATCA
>CATIWQ010260039.1:0-16268 GCA_949673415.1 Euphorbia schlechtendalii | reverse complement strand
TCTATAGATTTAAAAACTACACCAGCCAATAGTAAGATTGGACAACAGATTAGTCGGTTCGTGCTTTTCATATAGGTCTACTATATTTTAAGAATGGTTTGTTTCTCTATGAAGCGATCGGTTAAACCAGTGTACCAGGATGGTGTTAGGAAATCAAGTCAAAGATTAACAATGAATTCCCCAAATCATGGACTAAACATATCAATGTCATTTATTAGTATTAATTTGATTTCCATTGTAATAGAATCATGTATAGTATAAATACAGAAGTATAATATCAAATTATATCAATGAAAAACAATAACAACACAATTAGCCATTCTAAGTGCCATCTCCACATGGTATCAGAGCGGGTTTCCTGAATCCGGGAACTCAGAAAAGTCCCATTATTGTTCTTAACAATCCCAGCCTTTCTGTTGTTTTTCATCCTCAAATAAAACTATTCTAACCAATCCAGCAAAACAATATTAGCCAAACACAAAACCAGATTGCTTTTCAACAATGGAAACAACAACAAATCCAACCAACAATCAAACACTTCAAACCAAAACAAGTCAATCCAAAGATGATGAAACCAAAACCAAACCCATTCAAATTAAAGAAATCTCGATGCAAATCTCAAACCTATTGAGAGGGTCTGAGAATGTATCTCTAGGTTTCAAACTAGAGGGAGACAATTACCCATTATAGGCCCAACTTATGAAAGTCGCCATTGGTAGTAGAGGAAAGTTACAGCATATTACTGGAACTCCATCACCTCCGGCCACCATTGAACCCAACTATGCACAATGGGAAGAGTCAGACTTAATGGTATTCTCTTGGATTATCCAGAATACCAAGCCAAGACTAGTCAGAAATATAGCTCATCATCCCACAGCTAAGGCTCTTTGGAATGGATTGGCAGTGACTTATGGAACCACCTCAGACCTACTGTAGGTGTATGACCTACATGTGAAATCAAACAAGTTAATGCAAGGAAATATGAGTTTAGAAGAATATTGGAACGAATCTATAGCCATCTGGATAAGCATAGATCGAAGAAATCCCAATCCCATCAACTGTTGCGAAATAAGGATTAACAAATACAACAAAATCACAACTGAACACAGACTTTACTAATTCCTTTCCGGATTACATGAAAAATATGATGGTATTAGAAGAGATATCCTAAAATAAGAACCAAAACCCTCACCAGAAGCTGCATACGCTACCATCAAACGGGAGGCCACTAGGCTTCTTATCATGAAACCAACAACCATTGGTGTCGTTGATCAGCCATAGGGAGAAATCGGAACTGGCTTAGCAACAAAAGCCAGAGGTAATAGAAATTGGTTTGAAATCGAAAAGGGACACCGCTCAGAGTCCACTGAGATGTAGTGGAGGTCATCACCACGGGATTGCTCAGATTCAATTGAAATGTAATTGAAATCATCATCGCGAGAGGACAAATCGAAGCTTTTTGTACTCATTGTAAACAGAGTAAACATACCAGAGAAGGGTGCTTCGAGTTGATCAAGTATCCACTGTGATGGAAAGAACACAGAAAAGGCAAAGCCCAAGTTGCAATTCGGAATGCAGGAGGATGTCGGAAGCAACCACGACGTTGTCAGCAACCGCGAAGCCACTAGGAGCAGCGGTGGAAACTCCGGTGCCTCAAACCCTAGCAGCAGTAACAACAACACATTAAGAGAGGGAGGTGATATGAACCCTAATGCTGAAATTAGGGAGAAGGGTTTCTTAAATACCCAAATTCAAGTAAAGCCCACCAACAATCTAAACCCTCAATTCCCCTCTACAAATACCATTTTTTTCCCGTACAACACCCACTCCACAATCCCACAAAATATTTCCCAAATAAGCCCACCTTGCAAACTTGCATAACCCAAATGAACAACACCTAATAATTCAGCCAAACCCAACAAACCATCATTCCATTACCAATCCAACAAAGCCAAGCCCAAATCCAAGCCCACCAAACCAAATCTTATCCAAAAACCCAATGGATACTAGACTGTAGGGCTACAGATACCAGGACCACAATCCATCCGACCTTACCGAAATAATGTATCCATCCCGAACACAAATTGAAACCGCAAATGTGAGTCTAGCCGAAGTGAAAGGAGAAGGATCCATTACCATTTCCCCAAAAATTACCTTAAATAATTACCTATATGTTCCCTCTTTGTCTTGCAAACTTTTATCTCTAAGTCATATAACTCAGGAACTAAACTGTGTTGTCCTAATATATCCTCAATTTTGCCTTTTGCAGGACATTCATACGAAGGAGATCATTGGGAGTGGTACTGAGTGTGGAGGTTTGTACTATGTTGATGAGGTGACTCACCCAGGGACTGCCCTACTCTCTAGTGGGACACATCAAACTCAAATTTGGTTATGGTACCGACATCTAGGTCATCCATCTCTTGGCTACCCTCGTTTATTATTTCCCTCAATTTTTACAAATAATAAATTGGGTTTGACATGTGAAACCTGTGCTTTAGCCAAAAGTCATCTAAGTAACTTTGTCTCAAATAATACTAGAGTAAAAGAAAGTTTTTTCTTTAATACATTCAGATGTTTGGGGCCCAGCACCACAATCAAATGGGTTTCAGTATTTTATTTTGCTTATTGATGACTATTCTCAAATGACTTGGGTTTACTTCCTAAAACACAAATATGAAGTGTGTGATAAATTTTTTCATTTCTTTCACATGATAGAAACCCAATTTAAAAGGAAAATTCAAATCCTAAGATCTGATAATGGGTGGGAATATATAAACCATGATATGAAAAAAAATTTCCAAACCAAAGGCCTTATCCACCAAACAACCTGCCCAAACACAACTCAACAAAATGGGGTAGCCGGGCGAAAAAATTGAATACTCCTCGAAATGACAAGAGCCCTAATGATTGAGTCCAATGTTCCAAAAACCTTTTATCCAGAAGCTATCGCCACATCTGTCTACCTCTTAAATCGTTTACCTACAAAAATTCTTGAATACAAAACCCCACTTCAAATTTTGGAAACCCAAACATAAATACTACCCCATCTTACACTACCTCCTCGAATCTTTGGTTGCTCTATCTTTGTCCATATACCAAAAAATGACCGATCCAAATTAGATCCATGTGCCCTTAAATGTGTATTTGTCGAGTATGCACCCCATCAAAAGGGATATCATTGTTATAGCCCAACTCATCATCGAATGTATGTCACTATGGATTGGACCTTTCTTGAATCCGAATTTTATTATCATAACCAACCTCGTGACCATGGGGAGAACACTTCTACCTCACTCAATTGGTTAGACAAAATAAATCCACCCCTAAACACATCCCAACAACCATCAACACCAACCACTCACCCGTATCTCCAGCTCATGGGTCAGCACCCTCAAAGTCACTTATCAACACAGAATAGACTGACAACCTTGTATCTACAAATGGTCAGACTTCTTATGATGTCCAACAAGAGGTAAATGAACCTGTAAGCCCAGTTCCCATGCTTGAATTAGACGATAATGATGTTGAGACTAACCTTGAACAACCTAGAGGAGATGTTTATTTTTCGCCTCGCATGATTAATCATGGAATACCACCAAAGAAATTTACACCAGAACACATTCCTCGCTCTAGTAGGTATCCTATGGGAAATCTAGTAAGGGGGAGC
Source organism: Euphorbia schlechtendalii (assembly GCA_949673415.1). Taxonomy (NCBI): domain Eukaryota; kingdom Viridiplantae; phylum Streptophyta; class Magnoliopsida; order Malpighiales; family Euphorbiaceae; genus Euphorbia; species Euphorbia schlechtendalii. The sequence goes on along the minus strand of CATIWQ010260039.1, from coordinate 12,598 downwards.
TTATCAGTGAAAGCAAGAGCATTTACTACAACACTCTATACTCAAGAGATCCCCACAAATGCTCATGAAGCAAAGCAAAGGGAAGAATGGAGAGTAGCTATGGATGTAGAAATGAAGGCATTGAAAAGAAATGACACTTGGAAGAAATGCACACTCCCACCTAGGAAGAAACTAGTAGGATGCAAATGGGTCTTTACAATCAAGTACAAAGCAGATGACACTATAGATCGACATAAAGCTCGACTTGTTGCAAAGGGGTACACACAAACCTACGTAATTGACTATTCCGAAACATTTTCTCCAGTTGCAAAGATCGATACAATTTGGGTCTTATTCTCTTTAGCAACAAATAAGGACTGGCTGTTACATCAGTTCGATGTAAAGAATGCATTCCTACATGGTGACTTAAGGGAAGAGGTGTACATGGAACCTCCACTAGGTTTCACTGATGAATTTCAGAGAGGGGTAGTGTGCAAACTTCAAAAGGCACTATACGAACTTAAACAATTTTCGCGAGCTTGGTTCGGAAGATTTACAGCAGCAATGAAGAAGTATGGGTATAAACAGAGTAACTCTTACCACACTTTTTATTTTTGAAGAGGAGAGGGGAATTGATCACTTGCCTGATAATCTATGTAGATGACATGATTATAACAGGGAGTGACACCAAAGAGATTACGAATTGCAGACTTTGAAATGAAGGATCTTGGAGGATTAAAATATTTCTAAGGGATAGAAGTATTGCGATCAAATAAAGGGATCTTTATATTTCAAAAGAAGTATATCCTTGACCTTCTTGCAAAAACTTGAATGATAGATTGCAAGCCAGCGGACTCACCGATGTAAATGAATCATGGGCTAAGAATCAATGAGGACACCAATGCAACCGAGAAAGATAAGTATCAACGACTTATGGGAAAATTAATTTACCTATCTCATACTTGTCCTGAAATAACTTATGTGGTTAGAATTGTAAGTCAGTTTATGCACTAACCACGAGAAGAACACATGGAGGTAGTTATGAGAATTTTGAGGTATTTGAAAGGCACACCAAGTCATGGAGTCATATTTAGAAACAATGGGCATTTAAAGGTGGATGCATATACTAATGCAGATTGGGCTGATAATCCAAATGATCGAAAATCAACAGCAGGATACTTCACAATGGTTGAGGAAACTTGGTGACTTGGAGAAGTAAGAAACAAAAGGTGGTTTCACTATCAAGTGCCGAAGTAGAATTCCGAGGAATTTCCAAAGGAATAATCGAAATCATATAGATCAGGAAGTTGATGGCAGAAATTGGTTTTGCACCTTGTAATCCAAGTAATCTCATGTGTGAAAACAAAGCAACGATTAGTATCTCAAAAAATCCAGTTCAGCCTGATAAAAGATCGATACTTCATAAAAGAGAAATTGGAAGATGGGACAATCGAACTTCCCTTCGTGAGATCAGAGGACCAGGTAGCATACATACTCACCAAAGCTATCACCGGATGAAGCTTTCTCGAAGTCCTCAACAAATTAAGTATTGGAGACCCCACTACTTAATTTGAGGGGGAGTGTTAGGAAATCAAGTCAAAGATTAACAATGAATTCCCCAAATCATGGACTAAACATAGCACAATTATCATCAATGTCATTTATTAGTATTAATTTGATTTCCATTGTAATAGAATCATGTATAGTATAAATACAGAAGTGTAATATCAAATTGAATCAATGAAAAACAATAACAACACAATTAGCCATTCTCAGTGCCATCTCTACACCAATAAGACAAGGTCTGTCTACCATGTTTTCACAAACATAGTTGCTTACTTCTGAAGCAGTTGTACAACTGCATCGTGAAGAAGATATTTTATGCTTCTGCTTTAAAGCATGTTTCTTCAGAATGGACAGATTAATGCCTTCTTGGTCTATAAAATGTCTTTACATATTGAAGGCATTTAAGTTGTGTGGTTACTGACGAAAGTTATACCAAATTAGGGTCGCAGAATTGAGATTTTGGTTCTAGTGAAGAGGCGTCAAGAATTCGGAATTAACCATGAGGAGAATTGCGGATTCTTGAATTTTACATTGGCTGTCAGTAAGATCTAATAAATGACTTTGGTTATATTGCATAAAAGAGGATTAAAAACGTGAAAGTGGTGTGCATTTTAAGAGCTTCTCAGAGGTGCTATAACACAAACTTTCGTACACTATTCTGCTGTATTTTGTATTATTTGTGTGAACAAAACGAGATCCATTAGAGAAGGAAAGGTTTACAAATGAACAACGCTATATATCAATCTCTTTGTACCTCATTAATCTATTTCAAACTGAAGGAAGAATCTGGGAAAAATGAAAAGAATATAGGTGAATTGCTGCTCTGAAAAAGTTGGTTTCATCATTTTCTATCGGTACTTTAATTTGCCTTTTCTCTGCTCTTGGTTCTAGCCACATGAGGAAAGGCAGACAATATGTTGTATGCCCGCAAGTCTTGCCTTGTCAGGATCCCAATCACTGGAGGTACCTGCAACATGAATGCAGAACAAAAGCAAATTAGAACATAGACTGCATTTATCTGTGCTGCAGGAAAATAGCTATTTTAGCTCTGAAAATATTACATTTCTTATATAAGCAAGATGTAGCCTCTCTGGTTCTGTTATAAAAAGATTTGCATAACAGTAGTAAAAGCTAGTTTTAAACTTACATCAGCTGCTTGGTAATTGGGAACGACGAGCATGTGGCGGAGCCCTACTTGCCTAAAGAGCACCAATGCTTTAGCTACTGACATACTCTCCATGACTGTATAAGGTGTAGTATTGGTCAGAGGATGCAGATCAACATACATTTCCATTTCAGCTCTTGTCACTGGCACTTCCTCAATCTTCCCTGCCCGCTCTGCCAGTTCAACCCAGGTGAATTTCTCTCTTACTTCCCATTCTTCTCTTCTCCTTTTCTCTTCCAGGAACCACTTCTTCTTGATTGCCTGAATGAGATGAGCTCTCAACACAATTCCATGGATTTGTCTTGCCCCACTGGCCTGTCCCACAGGGGGTACAAATTCTTCATCTACAACAGGAAACCCATTATGTGTGGTGTTTTTTAGGACATCCACAATCCGAGACACCTTTTCCACTCCGCTAAGAGTGACAACTGGCGGCTTGGCATCTGCAAGCTCGCCTACCGTGAGATTCCTCATCCATGGCTCTGGATTTGCATCCAGGAAAGGAAGGCCTTTAAGCTCCAATATAATTTCGTAAATACTTGGATTGAAGCAGTCTCCAACGGTCTTCGCTATCAGGAGAACTAACATTGTTATTGGAAGTAGTAAGAGGTTGTTGGTGAGCTCAAGGAATATCACACAAAGTGAGACGGTCATCCTCATGGAGCCAGCCATTAGCGAGGCTGCACCAAGCACTGCATATAGTCCCTCGTCAATGCTGGTATAAGAACTCATGACAAGACCAAGCAAGCGACCATAGGCTGAGCCCATAAGAATTATAGGGAGGAAGAGACCTGAAGGCACAGCAATACCGAAGGTGAAAAGCCCTAGCACACAATACAGTGCAAAGAAAATGAGGAGCGATGTGGTTTGGAATTCTCTAGTCGTGTAGGTGGAAAAGATGTTTCGGACAGCATCATCGTTTGTTGTGAAAAGGAGAGTAGCAAGGTCATTATAGTAGCCACTTGGACAGTTGAATTGCTTATAATTGCCTGCCCGATCATTCGTAGGGCACGTGTCGGTTGCAGAGGGTCTACAAGCTTGGCATTTGGCAAGAAATGGAAGACCATATAGGCACACCGAGGTAAAGAGTGAAACTGTTAGACTGAGAATTAGCTTGTGCATTTTCCCTTTCCTGCAATGAAACAAGAATTCCTGTCAGTACCATACTCTAGCACAGAATCAATACTAAGCTATCTACTTATGTCATAGACAGAACAAAGTCATCTAATTTCAGCTTGCATTGCGTCTAGCAAGAATAGGAGTTTGGATTGCATGAATCTTGTTTGATCCATCCCTTTTCGATGAAACACATGAGGATGGGATTCTTTGAGTAAATATAACTCAATGATTAGGTTGCTAATCCAATGGCTACTCACATTTTTCAATTTACTGATATCGCAGCACACAAGATTTGGATGAGATTGCTTACTGGTTGATGAGATTGTAGAATCTGAGGACCTTATGAAGAAGGTGATTGTAGAGGCTTCCAAGAACTCCACCAACTATGCCAATTATTATCACTACCACAAGATCCAGAGGATGGTATCTGACGCTAACATTGCTGACATCAAACATAATCAATCCACCTCGCCCAAACAGCCCGCATTTCCCCGATTTGCAGATTTCTATGAATCCCCTGAGGATTACTACAACTACTGCTGTGCTGAAGAAGGTTCTCCAAAGGAGAGCACTTCTCCACCATGTTGCTACCTCTTCAAGAGCAAACAGGACACCACCCACCGGGGCACGGAAGGCTGCACAAACACCCGAAGAAGACCCGCAAGTGATGATATCTCGACGATCCCTGTCGTTGTTGAAGTAGCGAAGCCACCGCCATTTGATTCGATAATTATCAGGTCCTCCTTGGGCAAGCAATGAAGCAATGCAGGTCCCAATGTGAACTAAAGGTCCTTCCTTCCCCAAATCCAGGCCAGCTGAGACTGCCCCAATGCTTCCAAATATCTACAACAGCACCAAAACAGGTTGAGGTACGCCTAAATTAACCCATAACTAAATTTCACACTTGTATATAAACCCAGATCTAATTAATCTTCAAAACAGAGCTCGATTAAAAGAGAATTGCTCAACCTTGACAAGCAAAGTTGAAAGACCAAACATGTTAGGAGTATCAATTCCATTGAGATAAGCTTTAATCTCAGGTATACCAGGTCCTGCAGCAGTCGGTGCGAAACATACACATAACACAGAAGCAAAAGCTGTTAATATGAGATTTGCACCTGTGAAATAGGCCAATCCTGTCAAATAGCTGCACCATATTGATGAACAGAATGAAAGTCAATCACCAATCTATTGTCAATAGGTAAACAAATTTGAATATTGTTCATTACCTTTTATTTTCTATGAGTTTAACAACAACAAGGAGCTTGTAGCCAGCAATATTCTCGATTGCAAGATTGATAAGAGTGGCAATCAAACCAGTCAAAAGTCCAACAAGAAATGCTAAGAACCATTTCAAGAATATATACTGCAAAATTTGGACATTGGATCTGCTTCTCCAATCATGCTTGAAAAGATCATTTTCATTAATCCTGCATCCATCAATTGCAACATCAGCACAACACTTCCCCAAGACGAAATTTAATCAAAGAAGGTTAGTAATAATTAGTTTGATTAGATTACTCATAATCCAAGCTTTCCATATGAGAAACTTTAGCTCCAACAATGGCTAATGGACTCGAAGATAGAGTTCGATTTCTCTTGAGAAGTGGTTGTTGAAGAGGATTGCTTTCTGGGTCTCTTTCTTCTTCCATTGCAGGGTTGGATTGCAGAGCTGAATCTGGCGATTGGGTGGTTGAATATTCTTCCTCCATTTGAACTGAACAAGTTGAACAAGTAGATTTGTTGGATTAATAGATGGAATTTTTGTTGTTTTCTATGGAGTGATTTTTTTTAAGAAAAATGTCACTCTGGATCTTGATCAATTTGCTAACTAGAGTACACACACAATCATTAAAATAGGATTGGATTCAACAAAGCATGTTTGGGAATTAGTAGTTTAACTTTATAGTGGCATTTTCATAGAAGAAAAGAGAAGTTAACGAGAATAAGGGGTGTTTCTCAAAACTTCTCTTTTTCAACTTTTAACTTAAAAGTATCTTTTAAGGAGATTTTAACTTATAAGTCAGACAATGAAGTGTTTCTGATAATTTTTTTTTAACTTAAAAGTTAAAAATAAGATAGAAGTTAAAAGTAAGTCAGATTTATTTCTGAAAAAAATCATTTATAAAACATAAGTGACTTTTTCAAAAGTTTCGCAAACACCTCCTAAATACAAATACAAGTGTTAGTTTTTATATTTGTAAACAACTAGCCACTATAGTTTTCTTTGAAATTGGTCCAATTATTCCTTGTTCTTCTTGGACTCTAGTAATTAATTATAATTAATAATGGTAATGTATTTCATTATCCTTGTTAGTACGAATATATTAAATGTTGGGTTGTAGTTTACGAAAGTGTTTCTGTTATAGATAAATTAGTTTCTAATCTCAAACTCCAGATAACTGTGCAACGGTCAACACAAAATACCATATTCAGGCATTGAATTAGCTCCGAAGTAACTTTTTGTTTACTTTTGTCTCTATCAAAATGTTTATAATGTTTCAATTCTTTTGTGTTCATTAGTTAAAGGTAAGAGTTAAAAAAATGCCAAATTACTATTATGTGAGCCATCATACAGAGTAATATATGTTTTATGACAATAATGTTTTCTTATTTTTTTGCTTGAGATATATATTTTATGACAATAATGTTTATGGCCAAACTGAAGATAATGTTGACAATAATTTTGGATTTGGTTATTGCAACGGCAAGAGTTTGCTTTTTTCGTTACCGATAATCCGAATTCGGGTACTACAGAGGTTCAATTAAGAGAGGTGATTCTCTCAACCTAGTTTATTTTATACACATAATCATGGTTCTAACTCGGGTTAATGTTTAAGTAGTGAAGTTCATTATAATCGGATGAAGTACAAAATAATTGACTTCAAGATTGTAATTTTCATAATCATGGGCAAAAGCTAGATAGGTTTTATTCAAGTTATGTAAATTATTTTAGAATTTCAAAATATATTTTGTTTTCGCATAAATTATATCACCATGTGTAATTTTTATAATGTAGCTTTTTTCATTTATGTTTCAGTAGGTCATCGTACACAAATTTCTTAGTTTCTATTGAGTCAATTTTATAAATGTGTAACATGGATTTATTAACTAAGGTTTGACGTCACATGGATATTTCTAAATAATAAAAATATCCTTTGGCGTATGACATATTGAAATTGTTTATTTGGTGTATGATATATTCAAATTTTACCTATTTGGTATCTGACATATTAAATTTTAGTACGGTAAGTTAAGGAATCATTGAGAATCAACATCTCTATGAGTGATCAACGAAATATATTCATTCTTCATATAACAATATAATTATTTCAGGTTTTTTTGTGTTGTTACATAAACACTTTGTGTACTAATTTTAAATAGATCATGTACTGCATAGACATGTAACTAATACATTAAATACCAAATAAACAAAAACTGAATACGAAAAAAAACAAATAAATAATTGCAATAAATTATCAAAAAGTTATTTAATCCCATATGAATGTATTTAAAGTATATACCATTTTTATTATTACTTTCTATGTGATCATGAATATATGGATAATGTATCTATTTTCCATAGTTTATATTAAGAATAACCATTTATGTTGATACATGATCAGTTTAAAAAACAAGAATATTTCAAATAAATTTAAAAATAACTTCAACTAAAAATTATGAAAAGTCAGCTATACATATTTATATTTATAATTTGGTACTTTTCATGAAAAATTTCCCGTATCATTGGAACTTATTTTATTCACAATATTCGGAAGATGATCAAATAAACTTTTTTAAAGAAAGAAAAAGAAAACGTATACTATAAATGTAAGATAAGATATCTTATTAATCATGACCATCATATTATGTATATTTTAATTATTAATCATAATTTCACATGACCACATTTTTTTCTTTTAAAAGGCCTGCATAACTCCCCATTTTTCGTCTTTAGACGCGCAATAGAATATTTGGTATAACTAATTTACCATTTTTCTTCAAGAAGTTAATTTATGCAATAATCATGCCAAAGGCAACTTTCACGTGGAGGATTCAAAAATGTGACGTGACGTATGCATTTTAATTTTTTTCTGAAATATTTACTTCGTAAATATAAAATCACATATTTTAAAATAATTATAAGGAGTAGTACAATTAATAAAACTAATATCGAACTAATTTTTAATTCTAAAATACAAGATATTGTAGATAGTTATAAAAACTATATGATAAATATTAAAATAAGTCACCGAATTAAAACATATATTTCCTATTAGCTTTTAATTTTGTAGAAATTGGGTCCACTTAATCAAGAAACAAAATGCTAATGAATAATTTTTTAATAATTACTGGAAAAATCGGTCGAGTTGGCTTCTTTTTGTTCATATTCATGTTCTATATGCTTCCTATTCTCTACTTCCTGGCAGATTAACATCGGTTTCATGACGACCACTAGAAACACGCCACGCGTAAGAATTGTATGAGTAGATCTTCGAAATCTAACGGTGAATATTAGAATGGCCTTTCAAGTGATAGAAAGGCTACTCTTATCCATTTTTCTTGAATTATTTTATGTGCTAATAATTGAGAATTTAATAATTTACACATGGAACAAGGCCAAAAGAGAGGTGTCACGGCAAGGGATCATACCAAAATATAATAGCAGTGTTTTAAAAGGGGTAGTGGTTAGAATCTTCGGGGGTTTTAAGTGGGGATTTATCAAATTCTAGATGGGGATTAGATGAATTAATATTTTAAAAAATTTAATATTTATTAATGAACTAAAATTATAAATTTAACTAACACATAAATTTTTATATAATAAAATTAAAGATTCATGTACCAACATTTATCTAGGCTTTGACGACACATTTTTAACCTTCGACGATACTTTTCTAGATTTTAATAAACACTTTTCTGATCTATGACAACACTTTTCTGAGTTTTAGGGATACTTTCCGCTTTAATCGCTCGATTATATAAAATCGAGGTGGTGTTATAAAAATCTCCATCTAGCTACCGGTTATACGGTCCCCTTGTCTACCTTTTAAAACAGCATATGATAGTACCTTTTATATGGAAGGACCACTAAACATGTTAGATAAACATGTGAAAGTATTTAAAAGTTAAAATTTTACCACGTGTTTAGCTTAATTTATTATTTCATTTAATTTTGACAAATAAAATTTATGTAAATTGACTACTAGTAATGTGTATCAAAATATTTTAAAATCTTTAATTAAGTATATTGCAGAATAGTAAAAAGTTTCATGTATGAGGGGAGTATAAAAGACTTCGTTTTTGAACATATTAATTATTTGATTGTGGAAATTATATTCGTCTTGGTGCTGAAAGATTATCGTTTTAAAATTTTCATTAAGATTAATGAAATATTTGTTATTCTATTAAAATTACTAATTTAACTTTTTTATTTTATCATAAAATTCTCTTTTCTTAATTAAAACCTTATAATTTTATTTGATACTTAATCTCTTTCATAATCAATACAACGGTAAATTATGAAAAAAGTGTTGAATGTTACATTGATGTGTAAGAACGATAAATAAAAGAGAAAATAAAATATTGGTTAAAACGACAATCTTTCGACACCGGATATAGTAATTAAAGAGTCGTCGATCCAATCAGTCAGGTTAATGCATAATTAATGATCATGCATTTAAAGAATTTTTTAATGTGATTCGGTATATTTTTATCACTAAGTGACGATTTTCTTAGTTCGGACAATCAAATTAATCTACAACATCGATGAGAATTGTCAATCCATAACAAATCTTGTATTTAAATAGTTGAAATCAAATCATGACAACAAATAATACAATTTTAAAAGTTTCAAACAAAGTATAGGTGAGGTGTTAAATAGCTTAATTTTGCGAAATACTCAACATCATTAACGCACTAAAGAATCGTTATTTCATGAAAATTAAGAAAACTAAACATTAATTCAAATATTTATTTGAGGGAGCTAATAAAGTTTACCAGAAATTCATTAATTCAAATATAAATAAGTTATATAAATTCAAATGAGTCATATTTTTTCGAGTCCAGTTGTAAATGAGAAAAGAAAAACTGTCATCAATCATGTAAGACCTTCAACTATATACTCCCTTCATCTACTAAATACTGTCGTTTTACCTAATTCATAATTTTTAAGATAACAATAAATCGAATGGGTTAATTTACTAATTTACCCTTTTATACATGTCATACTCTATTTTCAAGACTGCATTAATATGTTTAAATATTAACTTCTATAGTTTTTCATCTTGTTATTGGAGATTAAAATATGATTATCTTGAAAGTTGAATAAATTAATAGGGGTATGAATGAAAAATTTAGAAAAAAAATATATTGAAGATACAAAATGATAATAAAAAAAGATATTAAAATTTCTCTAAAATAACATTATTAATAGATAGAGGGAGTATTATCACCAATATAACTAATTTTATCAGGGTACATTATCCATTAAAATTGAGTAATAACTAAACTTTTGACTTTTCTTTGTGAACAATGAATATAGAAACTTGGAAGACATTATTAAGCAGTTCTCATTTCACATTGTACACCGATTATCACTTTTTCTATTGTTTTTTTAAAAAATTATCAAGTATTTAATATTATCCACGCAAAACAAAATTAATTAAGAAATTAATATATTAAAAAATAAAAGAAAAAAAAGTCTGTCGTGATGTGAAGTTCATGGTGCAACAATACATTCTCGAGACGCCACATTGAAGTTATGATTAAACCAGTTCGCGGCAGAGCTCGTTTCAAAGGGTCAGGTTTGAACACTTATTTTTTAAAAAAACCCGGCCCGAGCCCTAGCCTGTCAAAACCCGAAGATTTATGGACCGGGTTTGGTTTTTATATAAATACCCGAACCCGGTCGACGAATAATTTTATTTATTTATTATATATATATACATTAAATTTATAATTATTTTAAGTTCCTATATTTTATCCTATTAAATTTGTATACTTTATTACAATAAATGTTACTAAATATTAAAGATTTTAAGTAAACAAATCAATTATATTAAAAATTTAAACATATTTTGATCTACTTTATATTTTTTTAACTTAGTTTAATAAAAAAATTTATAACAAAAAAAATATTCATGGGCTTGGGAATGACCTTGTAAACCTGGCCTGAACCCAGCCCGAGCCCGAAGTTCTAAAATATGGGCTTGGGCCGGGCATGGATTAGCGTTTTTTGTAAAAAAAACTCGCCAAGTCCGGCCCGGCCCGACCGACGAATAGGTCTAGTTATGATGTAGTAAATCATTGGATAACCATAAATTTTAATTTAATGAATATTATTTATTTTCAAAAAAATATTTAATGCTATATCATGTTATTAATTGACGGTTACAGATCCCAATCAAATAAAATTACTATATTCCAGTGCTATTATTCTTTCACAAAATTGTGATGCATGATTTAATTTGTATAAAAATTGGTCGGTTTAGTAATATTTATGCAATTAAAATAATAAGGTAAGAATTTTTTTTCCTGTGTAAGAAACTAAGAATTACATGACACATGAAACCGTAAAATATTTATATAAAACATAAATAATATAAATTGATTAGATTACATGTTTTTCTTAAAAAATATTTGGCTTAATACATGTTTAGCTACTTGAATTGGTCCCAAAAAACCTGCTACCCCCTGAACTTTCAAAATGACCCCGTAGCTCCCTCAACTTTAAAAAAGTGCACCACTTTGCTCCCTCAGTACCACGTGTCAACTTCTGATTGGAGAGAAAAAAATCAGAAAAATCGCATTTCGAAAAGTCAAACTAACCAGAAAATGATACGTGGCATAGAAAGAGTAAAGTGGTGCATTTTTTGAAAGTTGAGGGAGCTACGGGGTCATTTTTTTAAAGTTGAGGGAGCTGCGGGGTTATTTTAAAAGTTCAGGGGGGCAGCAGGTTTTTTGGGACAAGTTCAGGTAGCTAAACATGTATTAAGCCTATATATATGTATGTATGTATGCATGCATGCATGCATGTATATGTATGTATGTATGTATGTATGTATGTATGCATGCATGCATGCATGTATGTATATGTATGTATGCATGTATGTATGTATATATATATATGTATATTATATATCTATGTATATATGTATGTATGTATGTGTGTGTGTGTGTGTGTGTGTGTGTGTGTGTGTGTGTGTGTATAAAGTACTTATTGCAAAGAATAATTATCACACAAAGACCTCACATGTCTTAGTACTTATTGCAAAGAATAATTATCACACAAAGACCTCACGTGTCTTAACCATTCACTTTTATACTACTTGGGTCAACTTGCCTGTGAAAACAAGAGATATTGAACATGATCCTCTTTTCCTTTCATTATTCAAAAAATGTATGTCTTTTTATATTTCAATACAAACGAATCGCAAATTTCTTCTTTGGCGGTGCTGAAATCAAGGATGTTAACCTCCAAGTATTCTTCATTGAACCACCTAATGAAATTTCTCAAAGATTCATCCAGCCCTTGTATTATATTGTTCAGCTAACTGGAAACAAAGCTAGCTGGTATAGAGTGTAAGAAGTGCTTACAAAATGACTCGCTCAGTTTCTCCCAACTTACAATTGAATTTGTTGACAAAGTTGTGAACCATCTTGTTATGGGACTGCCTAGGGAGGATGAGAAATATCTGCATATGTATGCTTCATTTGTTCCTTACATCTTCATTCTAAACTTAAAGTTATAGACATGGAGGTGTAGGT
>CATIWQ010260023.1:0-13640 GCA_949673415.1 Euphorbia schlechtendalii | reverse complement strand
TCAGCGATTTCCGGGATCGAAATTTCGTGAAAATTTTGATGCATGCCTTTTATGGTCATATCATGTTTATCACACTCTAAAATAATCCAAAGGTCAATTTTAGGAATAAACATGAAAAAACTCGCACAGATTACCGGGATCAAAATTTTGTGAAAACTTTGATGCATGCGTTTTATCATCGTATCATGTTTATCACACTCTAAAATGGTCCAAAGATCGCTTTTAAGCACAAACATTAAAACACTCGCACCGATTTCCGGTATAGAAATGTTGTGAAAACTTTGTCGCCTGCTATTTATGGTCATATCATGTTTATCACACTCTAAAACGGTCTAGATTTCAATTTGAAGGCCAATGTTGAAAAACTCACACCGATTTCTGGGTTTGAAATTTCGTGAAAACTTTGACGCATGCCTTTTATGGTCATATCATGTTTATTACACTTTAAAAAGGTCTAGAAGTCGACTTGTGAAGGCAAATGTTGAAAAAACTCACACCGATATCTAGGTTTGAAATTCCATGAAAACTTTGACTCATGCCTTTTATGGTCATATCATGTTAATCACGCTCTAAATTGTCCAAAGGTCTGTTTTAAGCACAAACTTGAAAAAACTCGCACCGATTTCAAGGATCGAAATTTTTTCATGTTTATCAAAGTCTAAAATGTTTCAAAGGTCAATTTTAAGCACAAATTTGAAAAAACTCACACCGATTTCCGGGATCAAAATTTCGTGAAAACTTTGACGCATACCTTTTATTGTCATATCATGTTTATCAAACTTTAAAATGGTTCTAACGTTGATTTTGGGGACAAAAATGAAAAAAATCACGACGATTTTCGGCATCGAATTCTCATGAAAACTTTGATGTATGCATTTTATTGTCATATCATGTTTATCACACTCTAAACAGGTTCAAAGGTTGATTTTAAGCATAAACATAAAAAAACTCGCACCAATTTCCGGGATCGAAATGTTGTGAAAACTTTGACGAATACCTTTTAATGTCATATCATGTTTATCATACTCTAAAATGGTCCAAAGGTTGATTTTAAGGTCAACGTTGAAAAAACTTGCACCGATTTTAGGGATCGAAATTTCATGAAATCTTTGACACATACCTTTTATGGTCATATTATATTTATCACACTCTAAAATGGTCTAAAGGTTTGTTTTAGGCATAAACATGAAAAAAATTACATAGATTTCCGGCATCGAAATTTCGTGAAAACTTTGACGCATGCCTTTTATGGTTATAGGATGTTTATCACACTATAAAACTGTCAAAATGTCGATTTTAAGGCCAATGTTGAAAAAACTAGCACTAATTTCCAAGATCGAAATTTAGTGAAAACTTTGATCATGCATTTAGTGTCATATCATGCTTATGACACTCTAAAATGAACCAAAGATCGATTTTAGGAACAAATATGAAAAAACTCGTACAGATTTCGAGGATCAAAATTGTGAAAAATTTAATGCTTGCCTTTTATGTTCAAATCATTTTTAGCACAATTTAAAATTGTCCAAAGGTCGATTTTAAGAACTAACATGAAAAAACTTGCTCCGATTTCCGGGATCAAAATTTCATGGAAACTTTGACGCATACCTTTAATGGTCATTTCATGTCACAAACTTGAAAAAACTCGCACCGATTTCCACGATCGAAATTTCGTGAAAACTTTGACGCATTCCTTTGATGGTCATATCATGTTTATCACACTCTAAAACGGTCCAAAAGTTGATTTTAAGGCCAACATTGAAAATACTAGCACCGATTTCCAAGATCGAAATTTCGCAATTACTTTGACGCATGCCTTTTATGGTCATATCATGTTTATCACACTCTAAAATGGTCCAAATATTGATTTTAGGAACAAACTTTAAAAACCTCGCACCGATTTCTGAAATCGAAAATTCATGAAAACTTAGACGCATACCTTTTATGGTTATATTTATCACACTCTAAAATGGTCCAAAGAATGATTTTAGACACAAACTTGAAAAAACTTGCACAGATTTCCAAGATTAAAATTTCATGAAAAATTTGACGCATGCCTATGAAAAGTAAGTTTTTAGAAAAAATCCCAAGCGAAGGGAGCGTGTTTGAGAGGCGCGGTCCACTGGGGCGTTTGGGAAAGGTGGGCCGGGTCGTGGACCTAGGAGAATGGTTTTGAAGAGAGGGAGAAAAATGTTATTCAGATCGGTTCGAACCTTAATCCACTGTCTCTTAGTGTGGAGTCGTCACCTGGATTAGCTCTTTCAAGGAATTAGAGTCCCGTGAGGCTTAACGTCCGGGGGACGGCCCACCAAGACACAGAGATTCAGGTCTGGGATAAGTTGCTGATTTCTTATTGGATCATATTAAATTACATCTACAGAAAATTGTATTTCTTAGTTATGCATATTCACCCTTAAGTCATTTTGAGGTTGAAATGCATGTTTTAACGTGCATGCGGAAAGCAATAAATCCATACATCAAGCATTAAGTAAATGCGAGAAATAAATGTGGAAAAGTTAAGATTTAAGGTTACATAACCTCAGGGGATGCAAACACCCACCTAATCTATTAATTACATGTCCCAAAAAATAATATTTACAATACCCAAAGGAAATAAAATCCTAGGCATACATCTAACCTGCATCCACAAAGGTTAGCACGAGATATGACATGTATGTTCGATTGATTTTAGCAAGGCCTGTGTGGCCTAATTAAAACATCAATGGTTTGAAGTTGTTAAAATAAAAATTGGTTCATTTTTATTTACACGTATGTTGGTCGATTTTATTAGTGAAAATGACCGCATGGCAAAGTAGTGAGGACTGTTATCCAGGAATACGTTTTATTCCCTTCGTGGAGGTGACCTAAAATGACGTTTAGAAATATAAATCTAGGCCGAGCATGCATAACATAGCCATCATTTGGGTTAACAATGATAACGATATCATTCATACCATATCCGACTTCCTTGTAAAGGGCGATAACGATAAGAATGGCCCGAAGCTCTTCCGTTGCTACTCAAACCCTTAATCAACATATTAATACATTAATAAAATCATTTATAAATCTTAAATAATTATAAATCAGAGGTTTTTTACCCCCAATGATGCATTTCCAAGTTCAGAGGGGTCTCAGCGGGTCGTTCTAGGCTTTGAATGATTCAAAATTGAGCAAAATTGGGTTCTACCAAAGCCAACATTAGTACCGATGTTGGACTATCAGTATCGATGTTGGTGCTGATATTGGAATGTCGGTACCGATGTTGGTAAGGTCGGTACCGACCTCGACATTCCAGACCTGCAGAAAACACACAAAAAATAGTAGAAATAGCACAACAAAAATTCGAAACTTCAAACGATCATAACTTTTTCTATTCTTAACCATTTTGGATGATCTTTATTGTTACGGAAATCTCAAGATGTGTAGAATATGTTATTGCAAATGAAATACTCGAAAAGATTTTACATTGGTGCGTGAAAATGGAGAGAAATCGAAAACAAAACGAGACTTCAAAAGGAAAAGCATATAAATGTAAGGACGAACACTAGGAACTCAGAGGCTTACCTTGTAGTCATGAATCCATTTTTTTCCAGGTCCATGAAGTCCTTCGGGAAGCTCTCCTCGTTTCTTTTTGGTTGATTTTGGTTATTGGTTGATGATTTACCGAAAATCTTTGGAAAGGATCAATTCCTTTCCAAAGTGGATGTTTTAGAAGGTGTAGTAACCTTCAAGTGAGTGATAAAGATGTTTTAGTCTCTCCATTCAAACCTAAACCTCATGTATTTGATTTAACAAACCCGAAATTCTAAGTTTTGGGGGGTGAAAGTTGATGTTTTGATGAGGAACACTCAAGAACACTTAATGAAATGCTCCATCTCTTTTACTTGTTCTTGATATGAGTTTTTTTTTCACTCATACCTCTTTTCTCATCCTTTAATTTCGTGCTCTCCCCCCTCTCCTTTTGTTGAATGTCTCCCTTGAGCTCCATTCAATCCTTAGGCATTTTGTCTTCTTCACTTTTTTCTCCACCATTGTCCCATCCATGAGCATTATGGATGACTAATTGCAACCATCACAATAGTTGATGTGATGGCTGCGATTAGTGGGCCCTTTATTTAATAATTTTCAGACATCTGCTACTACTATCAACCTCACATCGGTACCGATGTCACTCAGTGACATTGGTACCGATATCACAACATCGGTTCCGATGTTAGGGATATCGGTACCGATGTTAGTGATGTCGGTATCGATGTTAGTGACATCGATGTCAACGTTGGATTTTTATTCTAACTTTGATTCAAGTTTTTACTTGGTTACTGATGATGTGGTCTAAAATGATATATAAGGTTCGTAAGAAACGAGGAATGCTTCTCCTGAGGACCTCCAAGACCCTGTCAAAGTATAAGACTAGCAAAGAAAAATATATTACAGCTTCATCATCAAAGTCATGAGTGGGGATCAAAATCCCGTGCTCACAGGCTGCCCCTCATGGGATCACTACTGATGTGAGATCAGTATGGTCCCACGATTGAAAGAGTAGCAGGGTTTAGAGATAATACCTGCCCAGTTATGGTTAGCACTCTTTGGGGATAATGACTGGAAACTTTCATCTTAGTGCGGCGTCTTTCATGGATTAGTCTCTTGATGCCCCTTGTGATTTTCTCGATTAGCAATGATTGCCCCTTGAAGGTTGACCTTCGACTGGTTGATACCGTTGGAACCGTTGGGGAGAGAACATTGACGGTGTATCTCCGTTTTTTTGGGTGAGGACCCATGTGTGCAGGCTGTGGTAAGCCTATTGATGACATGGATCGTAGGAAGTTCGTTGACCATAAAAAGGCCAGGATAAAGCGTGAACTATAGAAAGTTTGTTTGATTGTAGAAAGTCAGAAGATAACGAACTGTAGAAAGTTCATTGACTGTAAAAAGTCGGAAATTTGCGAACTATAGAAAGTTCACCGACTGTAGAAAGTCAGAAGCAAAAAGGACTATAGAAAGTCTGTTAACTATAAAAATTCAGAGAGTTGCGAACTGTAGAAAGTTCATTGATTGTAAAAGGTCTGAAAAAGAATGTGGACTATAGAAAGTCTGGTGATTGTAAAAAGTCTGAAAAGGATTGTGGACTGTAGAAAGTCCGTTGACTGTAAAAAGTCTGAAAAGGAATGTGGACTGTAGAAAGTCCGTTGACTGTAAAAACTCTGAAAAGAAATGTGGACTGTAGAAAGTCTAGTGACTGTAAAAAGTCTAAGAAAGAAATGTGGATTGTAGAAAGTCCTAAAGGGTACGCGAACTGTAGAAAGTCTACGATGGATGCCCCTTGTGAGTTGACCATGGGTTGACTGTGACCTTCGAAACTGCTGGGGAAAGGATGAAATCCATATCCCTTGATGATACGTCGACTGTGGTAAGTCTTTGTTGAAATCCTCTATGGGATGGTTGACCATTGCGGTCTGAATTGTAAGCCCCTTATGAGTTAACCTCTGGGTTGACTATGACCCTCGGAACTGCTGGGGAAAGGATGAAAGCCGTGTGCTCCATGCCTTTGATGATACATCGACTGTTGTGAGTCTTTGTCAAAATTCGCTATGAGATGGTTGACCGTTGCGGTCTGAAATGTATGCCCCCCTTGTGGGTTGAAGGGGTACCTACAAGAATGAGGAATTACATTAGTAGATAATGGTGAGATATATTTTAATTCCTTGATTGAGATTGCTAAAAGTAAAAATTTTTACCCCTTCAATCAAGAATTAAAACATGAGGGTTCACGATAAACGTGGAAATTTGAGTTTGAGATTTCAGGGATGTCCTGATGACCGCTCCGTTGTTTTGGGAGGCTTTTGTGATGTTCCTTGAAGGAGGCTTATTTACCAATAGTTTTCCCCTTGTTTTCGACTTTCCTCCTGTCGCTATTGGTAAGGAAAGGTTTGAAAGGAGGATGGATTGTAAAAAGTCCATTGATTATAATAAGTTAGGAAAGACATGGACCGTAATAGGTCCATTGACTGTAATAAGTTAGAGAATGAGGACCGTGATAGATTCGTTGACTGTGATAAGTTAAGAAAATGTGTGGACTGTAGAAAGTCCACCGACTATAAATAGTAGGAGAAAATGTGAACCGTAATAGGTCCGGTGACTGTGATGAGTCAGGAAAATGCGAACCGTAATAGGTCCATTGACTATAATGAGTTGGAAAATGTGTACTGTAATAGATCCATTGACTATAATGAGTCAAAAAATGTGGACCGTAATAGGTCTGTTGACTGTACTAAGTCAGGAAAATGTGGACAGTAATAGGTCCATTGATTGTAATAAATCAGGAAATGTGGACCGTAATAGGTCCATTGACTATGGTAAGTCAGGAAAATGAGGACCGTAATAGGTCCGCTAACTATGATAAGTCAAGAGAATGAGGACCGTAATAGGTCCATTAACTGTAGTAAGTCGGGGAAATGTGGACCGTAATAGGTCCGTTGACTACGATACGTCTAAAATGTGGACCGTAATAGGTTCGCTAACTATAGTAAGTCAGGAAAATGTGGATCGTAATAGGTCCAGGAAAGATGCAAATTGTAATAGGTCCATGAAAGATGCAGACCGTAATAGGTCCATGAAAGATGCAGACCGTAATAGGTCTATGAAAGATGCGGACTGTAATACGTCCATGAAAGATGCGGACCATAATAGGTCTATGAAAGTCCGGACCGTAATAAGTCCATGAAAGATGGGGACCGTAATAGGTCCATGAAAGATGGGGATTGTAATAAGTCCATGAAAGATGGGGACCGTAATAAGTCCATGAAAGATGTGGACCATAATAAGTCCATGAAAGATGTGGACCGTAATAAGTCCATGAAAGATGCGGACCGTAATAGGTCCAAGAAAGATGCAGACCATAATAGGTCCAGGAAAAATGCAGACCGTAATAGGTCCATGAAAGGTACGGACTGTAATAGGTCCATGAAAGGTACAGATTGTAATAAGTCAAAGAAAGATGCGGACCGTAATAGGTCCATAAAAGATAGGGACCATAATAGGTCCATGAAAAATGTGGACAGTAATAGGTCCATGAAAGGTATGGACCGTAATAGGTCCATGAAAGATGGGGACCGTAATAGGTCCAGGTTGGTTGATAGATCTTAGAATTTAGGGATTTGCCCCTAACCATGTTGAGAGGATTGTTGGATTTTCCTACAAAACAAGATTTACATGTGCAAATATGATATGTACATAATAAGAATGCATGAATGCAACCTTTCTTTGACATTACGTAAGGTTGTCCAGCTGGTGCCCCATATTGAAAAGGCTACCTCGAGTTATGGATAAAGGCCTCCTTTGGAATAACGAGGGTCATGGGTTCGAGTCGAAGTTCAACTTTGGGGTTGGATCAAAGTCAGGTTCGAGGTCTAAATCTAGTATTGAGTAAATTTAGATGAGTCAAACATTTCTTGACAATTGCATCTTTCCCCATATGGTATAATGATGGTGACATTGATCTCGATTTGTGTCATTAACATAAACCCCAAAGTTGATTTTGAGAACTAATATTGTTTATCAAGCTTTGAAGCATTGTAGGTTACTTCTTATCGTGATGACCCATGTTACGAAGGAAACTAGAAGATACTGGTCCTTGGTTCTACGATGGACGATGTCTATTCCTAGATGAAGATGATGAATTTCATATTTCTTTGGTTCTAATAGACCACCCTTATGAGTTTTCAATCTATCGAACCTTGCCTGGATTGTCCTTTTAGGTTTTCAAGTATACAAGTATGATGTTTATCTACCTGCTATTTTGACTTGTGGATATGAATGCATTCATTGTAATGCACAACATATGATTTAGTGCAAATGTTAATTTCATTGATGAAGTTAAATTAGGTACCACCGTTGGTAAACACTTAGGACCGTGACCTCTATTGCTAACTATCCCATGAGGGTTTTATAGCTAGCGCCTCACTGATGCTTTAATTTTTGCCCGAACCTTGTTATTTTCAGTTCGACGAGCTATTTTTCTCAATACATATCAATTAAGAACGTTGAAGAGTCGTTCTTTTGCTTGGCCTTGCAGTTATGAGCTTCATCTTTTGTAAAAGCTTTTGCTTTCTTGTGACGAAGATGCTTCTGGAACTTTGTCCCAGCTTTGAATTTTGTCCCAGCTTTTAATTATAAATGTTTTGAGGGCTAAGAATTCTTTTCACTTTGTGATAACCCCTTCTTTGAATAGGATATTTGTATGGAAACTCCTTCTTTGTTTATAAGCTTTAAGATGGCAAGGCTTTTTTGGAAGATGTGATTGCCGTTGTGGAGGATGGTGAATGTTATCACCGGCTTTGTTGTTTTTATTCCCTCATTTTCTCTCATAGAGGTCCAAGTCACATGAATGGTTACCCTTGAAGTTTTTCTCAGTGTTACCCGAGTTAATCTCATGCATTATGCAACATGTACACTAAAAATAACATGTGTATGTTAAAATGAACGCATAGAGTTCTCAAGCAAAACTCAAGCAAAATAAACATGATAAATTGATTGTCTTGTTAACCGGAGAGGCCAATTCTTTATTTTATATGTTTATTTTACATGCAAAATGTGAGCTAAAAAGATAAATCCCCCGTAGAACGATGGTCTCCTTTGGGAATTGGGAATGACCTTATTGGGATATGATGATTGGACACCTTTATATTCCAGATGGAGGGTCTTTGTTTGGATGAAAGAATTGATATTGTTTAGTTTGACTCCTCCAAATCTATCTCAAGTGCTCGATCTGACTGAACCTTGACTTGATTCGAGGTATTTGGAACTTTTGACCCAAACCTAGGTGGTTAAACGAGATAGCCGATCCATTACTAGTGAGATTCTTGATCCTTCTCATCAAAACCTAGAAGAAATTTATTTCATGCATGTGATGTATGTATTGTTAGGTTAGATAAATAACCTTAAATATGTATAAAGTGCATGTAAAGCAAGGCAATGGCTGCAGAACAAGGGGTTAATGTTTATGTCAGATAAAAAACTAAAGATTGTGTGTGCAATGTTCAAAAGAACAAATAGAGTCAGTAATCAAAATAATGTAAAATAACAAATACTGAGGGATACCCATGGAACACATGTATGCATGTGATGCATGAAATGGTCACGTACGCCATATGTACGGATAAGAGGTTATGATGTCAGAGGGTCATCAAAGTGAATGATGAGATTATTACTCTTTTTATTGTACAAGGAATGAGAGCTTTAGACATGATCATGTATGCCATATGGACAGACTAGATGCTATGATGTCGAGGAAACATTGAAATGGATTTGGAGTTGAGATAAAATGAGATTGTTACTCTTTTTAGTGTGTGACGATTGAGGGTGCTTGACAAACAGGTTGTGTAGAGTTACACAACCCTAAGTGGTACTATTATGATACCAAGCGAATGCAAGAATGATGAGATGATCATGTATGGGTATTAAATTGAAGGGTATGATTCAAGGGATGATATGATCATATATGTACTGTTGATGTGACATCAAGTTGCATGGAAGGAATGAATGAGAATGAGATAGTTTCAAGAAGTATCCATTCCGGTTAGATACCAGAGATTGTGATGCTTATGACCCTATCTTTTTCCTCGATGTGTTTCATGGGCATACAAAAAAGATGAAAGTAATGTAAAATAAAAATTGAGAGTGTGTGCGAAAGAAATAAGAAATCAAACCTTGTTGTATGTAATCCTGCACAAAATTAATGGTTGTGGCCATATGCATAAGATATATAAATAACACCATGTTATGTGTGCATGTCAAACATGCGATATGTATGATATGTATGTATATGGTATGAACATATTATGATATATACATGACATGTATATATGGAGACCATAAAAAGATTCCCCGTCGAGTTGTATTTGGAATTGACTTTTCTGCTACGTCTTCCTGTACCGATGTTTCCACATGCCACACCCTTGAATTTTCTTTGATGCTGACATAATCTTCTAAAGAGATGAGGTTTCTGGAATCATTGAAGAAGATGCGAGCTGCCTCCTTCTCTCTAGTGAACATCATAGTTAGATAGTTGATCAGATGTAATCAAGGGTCTCCTTCTCCCTTATAATCCATTGGCTTCGTCATCATAAAACTTCTCGAGAAGCCATCCATCATCATGCCCTACTGATGGAGTAGGTAGTAGTTTTGTCAAAAGTTAGGAACTTGGTTATCGCGTCTGGTCGAGAGCTGCTACCATGATGGGCATCAAGTGTTGAAGACCCACCTTAATTATAGATGAGTGACTGTAGTGATTCTCAGGTTGAGCCATTCTTGGAGGTGAGTATTGCTTCAAAGAGTGACTGCAAAGTTTGCCATTGACTGAGCCTTGAGTCTAGGAAAATGCTAACTTGTTGAAACTCCCTCGGCTAACCAACTATTAAATATTCTAACTAAACAAACTAAATTTGAGGCTTTGTGGATCAAAAGGCACTGCTAACCCTGACTGGTCATTTTTCCCAAAAGTTTTATCATGGTTGAGACTACCCAAACTACCTTAGATTCTGGCTGAATGGCTTATGTTGAGTCTAGTTGTGTTCTGCGTGGTTTCCGGTAGATCTCCAATTGACAAGTTAGCATGTGATGCTAGCAAAAGTCTCCCCGAAGACTGATAGTCTGTCAAAATTTTGTGGGGGCTAGAGATTTCGTACAATCTCAGAGATTCTCATTGTTGGCGAGATCAATCAAGACAGTGGTCATTTCACCATTGATACTTTGTGGAGGTAGCTGGACATAACGTTCCTCCTTCTTACCAAACTGTGATTGGGATATCTGGATGAGGTGATAAACCAGCCATTCATGAGATCATGCATGCCAGATACATGATGCATGATTGCATGATGGACTTGACATATATGCATGATGTGCATGCGTTATGGTTGCATTACGAAGGGTCAGAATGTCGTGAAGATATAAATTTCCTGTTTGTCAATCCATTTGAAACAAACTAGGTTAAAATATCAAGATAAAAAATGATATACTTGCTAAGCTAGGTATGATGTGGTAAATTTTTCCACCTATGTCGTGTGAATTTGAGGTTAAGAAGATATTGGTGTAATATCATGAGGTGATATCAAGGTTGAGAATAACCATGGCGCATTCTCGTGTTGTGAATAAGCTTCACTTGCATAGTTTGTGTGAGTCGGGGTAAATAATGTGTTGTACCCTAGTAAAAGTAATGTATATATATACACTGTGAATGAAATTGATCACTATGTGTGGCCTTTGGGGAATGATTTATGTTGGAGCCCCATATGATTAGAGGTTCAAGTGCCAAGCGGGAACCACCATGTGTGTGGTACTAGGTAGCACTGCATCATGTGTCGTTTAAAACTAAGTGTGTGATATCGATGAGATATCAGCTAAATATGACCTAGTAAGCGTCAGGAAATGCTTGGTGATAGACTTTTAACAGATGCATGACATGCATATATGTCATGACTACATCACAAAGGATTAGAATGCAATGATGTGAAATAACATGAATGTCAATCTATTTGAAACAAACAGGTTAGTCTTTAGGTAAAGATGAAAACATGTGAAGATGAAAATCGAACAATGGGGGTTGGATTTGAGATTTGTACGATGTCTGTGTGACATCGTGAAATGACCAAGTTACCATGTGGTAATAGGTAAATAGTTCGAGGTGACATCTATGTGATGTTAAGGGTTGTGTTTGTCAATCTATTTGGAACAAATAGGTCGATTGCCATAATACCCGTGTGGTAGTAGGCTTGGGGTTGTGGTGTGACTCGTGTTTTATATATCTATTTGGAACAAACAGGTGATGGTTGGGTAATAGGCTTTTTGAGAATTTGCAACTGTGGCTCTTTCTCATGTCATGAGGTGGCTTTGTTTAGCTTCCACACAATTGTGTGAGTCTAGGTAACTATTGCATTGTACCGTGTGACTCTTAGTATAGTGGGTTTGTTGCCCCAAATGGGCAGAGGCTTGGGTGCCAAGTGGGCACCGCTATAACCAAGGATGATCCTCTTCTAGGTGACGCTATCTTGTCGTTTGAGTTCGAGTAGAATGGTGTGTTATACCCTTTGGTTTATAACTCCAAATAGGAGGGGGTTCGAGCACCGAGTAAGCACTGCTATAACCAAGGATTATCCTATCCTGAGTGATGTTATCATGTAACATCTACTAATTCTAGATTCAAGTTCGGGTGCAATGGTGTGTTATACCCTAGGCTTAGAAGTCTATGATTCTAAGTGGACGGAGGTTTGAGTGCTACGATTAGGTCTCATGAGGAGGTCAAAATTGTTTCGGGTAAGTGGTGTGATATACCCTAATGAAATGAAAACAACTACCATTTGTAGCTACCTAATGAACCATTTGGTTATTTTACCCAATTAGGGTGAAGTTTCGGATACTTGTGTGATCATCACTATTTGAGGGTATGTGGTGATACGTGAATTATTTCCTCGAGTGGGCAAATGATTCGAGTATGAAGCATATACCTTTGAAGATTTGGTAAGGTAAGATTTTTGAAGTAGGTTTGCCCAGTGTGGGCTTAGGACATCAACTGGTATATCCTTTAATGTAGGAAAAAAATGGTTTTGGGTAGGTATTTGCCCCGTTTGGGCCTTTGGTGTGTATGATTGCCCTAGAAGGGCTGTGAGTTGGATGTCGAGTGAACATCACATAGTAGAGGAAAGGTATGTTTGCCCTGTGCAGGTTAACAGTGGGATGTCAAGTTGACATCTTGTTGAAAATGGGGTAAGTGATGTCCTTAAGTGGTTTTGTGTTGTCCTAGGGTGACACGATCTATAGTGTTAACTGTGCCTAAGTGTATGTGATATTGGTTTGGTACCGTGATATGTACATGAGTGTGTGCATTCAAGTGTCTGCACAAAAATTCGTGGTTAGTATGACATTTGTTCAGTGACAATTTGAAAGTAGTATATACATAGCACATAGCATGCAACGTCCAAACTTCCAATCATAAAACTCCAGCGTGTAGGGTTTTTGGTTTGTCTGTATCCTAAATTTGGTTTATCTTAGTTCCATGAAGATACTAAGGAGCGTACCTGCAGGAAAATATAATGCATGATCACGTGTTTGGGTAACACCCTAGGGAAAATGCCTACGGTTTATTTACATGAGGGTTATAAATGGGTTGCTGATGTAGAAGGTTCTTGTTGCACTAAAATACTCTCCAAGCCTCTAACTAGGGAGGTACATGCTATATGGCAACAAGTGTTCCACCCACTTAAGTATCCTTGGTCACCATGAGATCGCAAGTGATACTTTTGCAAGCTTCACGGTAAATAGGGCACCCTAGACTTATGGGCTATTCCCTTCTATTGCAATGCGAAATTAAGAATATGTCTTAATTAAGAGAAAATGGAATAATGTGATCAATAATTTTCGGCACTTATCCAAAATCTAAAACCTTTGAAAAGTAAGTTTTTAGAAGAAATCCCTAGCAGAGTCGCCACTGTGAGCGGACGACACGGAGCGGTGGGCCGAGGGTGCGCATTTGAGGGGCGCAGTTCACCGGAGCATTTGGAAAAGGTGGGTCGGGTCGTGGACTCGGGAGAATGGTTTTGAAGAGAGGGAGAAAAACGTTATTCAGATCGGTTTGAACCTGAATCTACCAT
>CATIWQ010260022.1:0-18453 GCA_949673415.1 Euphorbia schlechtendalii | reverse complement strand
TTATCAAATACTAGTGCCCATGAGGATCAAGAAAAGATAACTTTCACTTGCCCATTTGGAATGTTCGCATATCGATGCATGCCCTTTGGGTTGTGCAACGCACCCTCGACCTTTCAAAGATGCATGGTAAGTATTTTTTTTCGAATATGTAAAAAGTTACATTGAGGTGTTCATGGATGACTTCACGCTCTATGGAAGCTCATTCAATGAATGCTTGAATAATTTGACAAAGATATTAAAATGGTGTTTGGAATCAAATTTGATTTTGAATTATGAAAAATGTCATTTTATGGTTGATAAAGGGTTGATACTTGGGCATATTGTTTCACAAAAAGGGATTGAGGTTGATAAACCGAAAATTGAATTTATAAAGTCTTTGCCTTACCCCTCCTCCATGAGGGAAGATCGATCTTTTCTTGGTCACGCAGGTTTCTATAGGCGATTCATCAAAGATTTCTCTAAGATCACCCAACCTATGAGCTGCCTGCTATAAAAAGACGTAGACTTTGACTTCGATGAGCAATGCAAATCTACTTCCAATGAGATAAAGGAGAGGTTGAATTCTGCCCTAATAATGCAGCCTCCGAATTGGGAAAAACCCTTTGAAATCATGTGTCATGCGAGCAACTATGCAGTGGGGGCTATTTTAGGTTAAAGAGTCTATGGGAATCCTCATGTCCAAGATACTTGACAATGCTCAACGCAACTATTTGACAATGAAAAAGGAGCTTCTAGCCATTGTTTTTGCTTTAGAAAAATTTTGATCATATTTGTTGGGTATTAAAGTTGTTGTCTTTTCCGATCATGCAACGCTCAAATATTTACTTAAGAAGAAGGAGGCCAAGCCAAGATTGATCTGATGGATTCTACTTTTGCAAGAATTCAACTTGGAAATCAATGATAAGAAAGGCTCGGAAATCTTGTAGCCGATCACTTGAGCAGGTTAGCAAGCGGAGAAGAGGGAACAACTATTGAAGATGAATTGCCCGATGAACACCTATTCGCTGTCAACCAAATAACCCCCTGGTACGCCGATATTGTGAATTACCTTGTGACTCGTTCCTTACCAAAGGAATTAACTAGAGCGGAAAGAGATAAAATTAAAAAAGAGTCAAAATATTATGTATGGGATGAACCTTACTTGTGGAAACATTATTCAGATCAAGTGATTAGGAGATGCGTACCTTTGGAGGAAACAAAATTTATCTTGAGATTTTGTCACTCCTTCGCTTGTGGTGGACATTTTGGTCCCAAAAGAACGACTATGAAAGTTCTTGAATGTGGGTTATATTGGCCAAATATTTTTAAAGACATTTATATGTGTTGCCACGCCTGTGATAATTGTCAAAGAATAGGAAATTTGTCTCATAAAAATTATATGCCTATGAATCCAATTTTAATCTGTGAAATTTTTTACATTTGGGCATCAATTTTATTGGTCCATTTCCAAATTCTTTTGGTATTTCTTACATACTTTTAGCTGTAGAATATGTCTCGAAGTGGGTGGAAGCAAAAGCTACCCGTACAAACGATTCCAAAGTTGTTATAGATTTTGTGAAAACCAACATTTTTTCAAGGTTTGGTGCATCGCAAGTTTTGATCAGTGACAGGGGGATGCATTTTTGCAATAAAATCATGGCTTCTGCATTGAAGAAATATGGAGTGGAACATCAAACCCCTACGGCATACCATCTGCAAATAAACGGGCAGGTTGAAGTTTCCAACCGAGAAATAAAGTCGATAATCGAGAAGACAGTAGGCATTAATCTGCAGCAGTGGAGTCTACGACTCGAGGATGCCTTGTGGGCCTATCGCACCACGTTTAAAACTCCTATCGGTATGTCACCATTTCGACTAGTGTACGGTAAGCCATGTCACCTTCCTGTTGAAATTGAACATAAGGCTTACTAGGCCATACGCCAATTCAATTACAAGATAGATAAGGCAGGTAAGGAGCGAAAACTGGAAATTCAAGAGCTGGAGGAATTGAGGCATGATGCATATGAGAGTTCTAAATTATATAAAGAGAAAACAAAGGCCTTCCATGATAAACTAATTTCACGAAAACAATTTTCAATGGGAGAGAAAGTTTTACTTTACAATTCAAAACTAAAATTATTTCCCTGAAAATTACGTTATAGGTGGATGGGACCCTATGTTGTTACTAACATTTACTCTCATGGTGCATTGGATATTCAAAGCTTAGAAACGGGTAAAATTTTTAAGGTGAACGGATATCGGCTTAAACCTTTCTATGAAGGGTTCCAAGCAATTGGAATGGACGATTACACATTGGAAAAACCAAGCTCCGAATTGTAACGAGGTAGCGGTAATGTCGGGCAAACGACAATAAACAAATGCGCTACTAGGAGGCAGCCCAGTGTTAGGCGTGACTCACTCCTAACTCATCTCAACTTATTTTCTTTCCATTTTCTTTTATTTTATTTTTCTTTACTGTTTGTCTTCTATTTCTCGACCAGCCTGGTTTAATTTTTGGTCCATTTTTACAGGTGTGATGTTAGGTTTTCATGGATTTATTTTACAAGGCTAAATGGATTTTATTTGTTAAATGGATCAGATGGGTGAAATATTCACTTAAAAAGGGGTATATGGGCCTAGAAAGAATGACTACCCACTTACCCAACTTACCCACCTACCCAATTACCCATTTCCCCCAAAACTACATTCAACCAAATCCCTAATTTTTCAAATCCCCCACTACTACCGTCACAATCGCAATCCCGTTGCTACCACCACTAGCAAACCTCTCATTCTTTTCTTTCTCCGAAACCACCATCAATTTCAACCATGGAAAGAACCAAGACCCCCTCCTTCCGAGCACCACCACCTCAGCCGCAAATAGCACCGCAACCCCAGTCACCGTCGCGAACCATAGCCCAACCTAAACGGTCCACACCGGAAAAGAGAAGTCCACTACCAACTCTGTCACAGCCATCCCGTTCACTGGCCGAATTGAAAGCAGTCCCTCAAGTTATCGCTGAACCAATGATGGGTTCATTCTTTGTCACCGTTGATAGACTTCCGGTTAAAACATTCTCAAGAAAAAGAAGAGCAATCTTGGTTGAGGATGCGGATGAGAAATTGCCCAGCCCCGAACAACCCACTGAAGAAACACCACTAAGCCCCTCTCCATCTACAAGAACCAAGATAAAAGTGAGGAAATTGGTGAAGAAATCAGCCATCAAACCAACCCCTGCAACTCAAGAATCAACTCTGCCCCCATCTTCCAGAATACGCTCACAAGCCACCTCCAACGAAACACCACAAGCAGAATCAGCCCCTCCGAAGTGCAAAGGGAGAAAAACCGACAAGTCCTCTAAGTCCAAGGTCATTAAACCAGTCACTAATTCAAAAAGGATGCCTAATAAAAGGGCTAGGCTTGCGTAGGGAGGTCCAAGCAACTCTCAGGTAAGATTCCCGACATTCAAACTTTCTAAATTTATCCATTTCGAATTTCTTGTGAGTCTAGGAATAGAGAGTCGAGTCAGAGAGTATATTGATAACATTGGTTGGGGTCAGTTCTTCGGAATGCATTTAGACTATTTTAGGGAGCTCATAGAGGAATTTTTCGAAAGTTTTAGCTTCCATCACCCTAAGAACAAACCAATAGACATTGATGCTCCAGGAATGCTTGAATTTATAGTCTGTGGTGAATATTATAACCTTAGCATTACTGAGTTTAATATCTGTTTGGGCTTGATAACCGAAGACTTTACCATGTTAGAGACCTATAGGGCTGGGTTTGCGATTTTCACACTAAGTTTAGAGATGTTGAATTTTATAGGGAATTGTGCAATTTAGAGTTTGGTGTTTATGACCCGAGTTCCTCTACTGACGCTGCCTTTTTCGATTATGCCCTTAAATATTTGCATCGTTTATTAGCTTTTGTATTTTCGAGTTCTGCAAAAAATTCTTTAGTAGTGTCCAAAATTGAACTTTTCTTTCTATGGGGAATGCTTCATAAGAAGTACATTAACCTGGGATATTGGGTCACAATTCAATTGAAATCCGTGGCTAAAGATAAGAGGGTTGTCATCTTATGTCATTTGGTCACTCAATTCGCATTAAACCGGGACCTTTTTGACTTGGAATTCAATGATTTTGAAAATGTTTTCTATTTGTTTCCTTTGGATTTGAAAAGTTTAACTAACATGGATTTGGTTGAGATTACACCGGAAGGGCACACTGTTTTTAAAGCCCCTGTGACAGCCAACGCTGCATCTTTTGACTGTTCGATCACCAATAGACAAGAGACGATCATCCAACAGCAAAAGGAAATAATCACGCTCCTCAAGCAGCAAACCGAGCAGTAGAGTCAAATGGTTGCACACCTCCAACAGCTAGTACATTCGCAACAGAGCACATAGGCTGCCCTCCCTCACCAGGTTTTATTGATTCTTCGCTTTACTTTCATTTTTTTCTTTGTGCATAAATGGTGGCATTTCTACCTTAAAGTGTGGGGGAGGGATCTTATTTCTGTCTGTCACTTGTCTTCTGCCCGTTTTTAAGCAAACCTGAAAAATCAAAATTTTGTTTTTTTTTTCAAATCAAAGACATGATGAAACTCAAAGGAAAGAATACCAAAAATAGATAGAAATGAGCTAGTATCAGAATTTGATTTCCCTAATCGAATTTCTGACATTGAGAGCCGATTTAAGAAATGAACATCCCAATCAATTATACTCTGTAAGTCACCTAGTAAAGTCTCAGTTTTTTCTCGAATTGTTGAATGACTCAAATGCATTTCCTTCCATACATATGTGAGTTTGGTGGTTTTGTTTTTCTCTTTGAGTCTAGAAGAAATAGCATTGCTCGGCTAGCAACAGGGTGATGACTCTTTCATAGGTTTTATTTTTGTTTTAGAAGGGAAAGCATTGCTCGGCTAGCAATCGGGTGATGACTTTCCCATAGGATGGCTAGAAGGAAAAGGTGTACTAGGCTAGCAACTGGTTGTCGTCTCTTCCTTAGGTTCTCTATTTTCCCAAATAAAAAAGCAAAAAAAAGAAGAAAAAACGCAAATAAAAAAATTTTAGAAAAAAAATAATAAATAAATATGTGTCTAGGGATCCCACCAAACAAAACATATAGTGAGATTGGAGTTAGTTTAGCTTTTAACTTTTGAGAAAGATTGAGTTCTAAACTAGGTGAAATACTTTTTAAAGAAAATTGATTGGTTGGGTGTTTAGAACTTAAAAAGTAACTCTATCAAACTTTTGGTGAAAGAAGTCACGATTTCGGAAAGTGAATGATATCTTTATTTGGTTTTAATTCGCTTCTCTTCTGATCTTTGATGTTTGCTTGAGGATAAGCAAAAGGCAAGTGTGGGGGAGTTTGATAACTTGCAATTCCAACATATTTTAGTATCTATTATTCTGTGTTTTGGAATGGTTTACTGTTGATTTGTGGTTAAATTTTGTGTCTTCAGGTGTTAAGCAATTCTGACTTGAAATATCATGAAAATGGAGTTAACCTGGAGTCAAGGCTAATGTTGAAGTTGAAGAGGCAATAGCTGTATGGAGTTAACCTGGAGTAAAGGGCAAGAGATTGCGGACAGAGCCAATTCTGGAAATTAACCGATCAATAGAAGACTTTTTGTTTAATTAGGAACCTTTGTCATTTTATTATTTATTCCATTTTTATCAGATAATTTAGGAATTTAAAAACAAAAGGGATTCTAGTGTTTTAATTTAGGAAAACTTCTTGCCTAATTAGGAGATAGGATTTTATCCTATTTGAAGACTAGAGTATAGAGGGCAAAGGGATATTGATTTTTTGAGGAAAACAGTATGTTGGGCTTTTGGATTGTTTTTTATTACTTTTGAATGACAATTTTAGTTTTTTTCTTCAATTATGCGTAACTAATTTTCATCTTTCAACTAAGGGAATTACTTGAAGCTACCATAGATCGTGATGCTTGTTCTTAATTGTGTTTTGAATTTCATTTTCGAGTCCATACCAGCAATATTTCTATTGTTTGCCTTTTTGATTTCATCAATTCGGTCGGTTGTTGTTTATCGAAAGGATGAGCATATTGTTATTCTATTGTATTTATGCTATCATGATAAAATAGAAGTTTTGTAACAAACGAAATCTTCTAAAAGATTCGTGGTTGGATTTGAATTAATACTTTTCTTTATGCTATTATAGAGTCTCGAGTTAAAGTCGATTCTTAAGCGTAAAGCCTTTTCAAAATTAAACATTGTCAGCTATCTGCATGTGCGTTTCAGAATTGAGAGTAAATGGTTTAGCTATCTACTATCATTCTCATATTTGGAAGAGATTTTATTAATCGTGCTATCATGATTAAACTGACTGACTGAATCAAGAAATTTACGTTTTGTACCTGTGATCGGTTGATATAAAGCTGAAAGTATACCTTAGTCGGAAGATTATTTCCAACTAAATTTCCTTTCTTTCCAAATATTAATTTATTAATTTTTTTAATTGTCAATTTCTCGATTCAACTTCAAACCCTCGATTTTTTATTTTTCGTTGCAATTTTACTAGTTATTTAATCAAAGAAGATTGATTTCATAAGTCTCTGAGGAGATGATCCCACTTATCTCTATCGTAAATATACATTGTTTTAGTGGCACGGGTTTAATTTTATTTTTGGCTATTTTGACGCTCGTTAGCAGGAAAAATTTTTTGATCGGTCAAACCTGAATCCCCCATCTCTTAGTGTAGAGTCGCCACCTGGATTAGCTCTTCAAGGAATTAAGGTCCTATGAGGCTTAACATCCGGGGGATGGCCCACTATGACATAGAGATTCGGGTCTGGGATAAGTTGCTTATTTCTTATTGGATCACATTATATTAAATCTATAGAAAACTATATTTTTTTAACTATGCATATTCGTACTTAAGTCATTTTTAAGTTTGTAATGTATGATTTAACGCGCATGCGGAAAGGATTAAATCCATACATAAAGCATTAAATAAATGTGGAAAAGTAAAGATTAAAATTACATAACCTCGAGGGATGCAGCCGCCCACCTAATCTATTAATTACAATTCCTAAAAAATAATTGAAATTGCAATACCCGAAGGAAAATGAAACCTAGGCATACATCTAACTTGCATCCACAAGGGTTAGCACAAGGTATATAACACAACATGAATATTTACACGTATGCTCGATTTGATTTTGGCAAGGCCCGTGTGGCCAAATTAAAAACATCGATGATTTAAACTTCTTGTTTAGAAATAAAATGATTCTTTTTATTTACAAATATGTTGATCGTTTTTATTAGTGAAAATGATCGTATGGAAAAATGTGAGGCCTGTTATCCGGGAATAATTTTTATTCCCATCGTTGGGGTTTTCTTACATGTATTTTCATAAATTAAAAGAAATTAAAGAAGTAGAAGAAGTATTATAACAATATTTTCACAATAAAAGAAAGTAAAATAATTCCTAGGTCCACATATGAAATAATTGAAGAAAAATACAAGGAGCATGAAATAAGAAACTTTAGAACTCAAAGGCATACCCTTTCGGTGTGAATCCACTTCGGCGTATCCGTTTGATCCCCGGGAGCGTTCCTCGTTCATTTTTTTAATTGTGTTTGTATGGAAAATAAATTATTATTCATCCAAAAGATAATCAGACTCGGGTTCTAAATTTGTTTTAGACCTGAGAATATCTTAGGATTTTTGTGGAGAAAGAGATAAAAGAAAAATGTTTAAGGTTCGGAATCCAAACGTGTTTTGGATCTGAATGTATTCAAGTAATTTTGAAAGAAAATATTTTTGTAATTATTCATGTTGTTCTTCTTGAGAAAATCAGACTTTTTCTCTAATTTTTCCGGTTCCCATTACCGAAAATTTCACATATATTTATAGGAGGAAAAAATCCAGCAAATCCAAAAGGGAAACAAATTCTGGGGAGGGCGGTCTGCTCTCGCCGGAATTCTAGCGAGGTGGATCCCTGATTTTCCGTATTTCGGTATTTTTTTCATTTTTATATTATTTGTATTTTTAATTTTTTAAAAATATAATAAATTAGTTTTCACCAAAATCTAATTTTTATAGTCTTAAAAATAATTTAAGTCCTTAAATTAGACACAAGGAACATTCTTATTCGGAGATCTTCAAATAATCGAAAATTGTGTAATTCAAGAATAAAAATCCTGAAAAGCCATCATCATTGAACGCGTGAGCTGATACAAAATTCCATGCTCACATAAAGGTTCCTACATGGAAAGCCAAGTTTAGGTCAACCTCCAGTGACTATTTATTTAGGATCTTATGAGGTCACGCACATTAGACC
The DNA here is from genome assembly GCA_949673415.1 of Euphorbia schlechtendalii. Lineage (NCBI taxonomy): Eukaryota > Viridiplantae > Streptophyta > Magnoliopsida > Malpighiales > Euphorbiaceae > Euphorbia > Euphorbia schlechtendalii. Next base: position 10,161 of record CATIWQ010260022.1, on the reverse strand, counting down.
CTCACCTAACTAAATAAAGAACTAATAGATGAGGTTTATACCGAGAATAAAAGGATAGTTAAGTTGTTTTGGATGGACCATTAAATGGTCAGACTAGAATAATAGTTTGAAAGAGAAATTGGAAAAATGCAGTAAGTGGAGCAAGGTAATTTTTCCATTGCGAGTGGGTCCTGTGAATATCGGTTATTCGTGAGAAGGGGCTTGCATGGCAACCACGTGAGCACTAAAAGTGCTCGTGAGCCGCTAGCATGCTGGTGGGCTGCAGGCCCACTAATAGCCCACAAGCGAGGATTGCAAGAAGTACCGCAAGGCCTCGCTTGCGGGGCAAGGGAAGCCCACATGGGCTTCCCTTGCGAGTTGTGCGTTCATGTCAACTCACGTAGCCTAGGGCTCCGTGTGGGTGATCCGCATGTGGGGTGGAGAATTCCCCATCCCACATTGCTAAAAGGGGAGCAATTTTGCTTCCCTTAATTGACACGAATAAAGGAACACCAATTATTAAGCTTAGAAATGATAAAGTCTTGTAATTGAAGTGGGAAGTTCCTTTTCTAATTACATTTTCAAAGTCTAAATCAAAGAGTGTTCAAGAAGTTGTAAATGAGCAAATCAAAGAGATTTTGATGATTCCGAATTCAATTCAAGTTTCAACAACTTCTACTAAGGTCAGCTTAAGAAAAGATGAAGAATTTCAATTTTTGATTCTAGTATTGAAGAGGAGTACTCAAGACTTGGTCTAATTGGAGGTAGCTTAAGTGAGATTTGGACACGCATGTGTAAGTCACATTTTAACCCATTGGGATCTTGGATAATTCTTATTGGATCAATGACATGATGGAAGAACATGAAGTGAGTGTTAACTTAATATCTTATTTTAATTCGATTAGATTTCTTTCATTATTTAATAATTAGTATACTTAATTTACTAGTTTATTTCATATTTCAAATTAGAGTAGGATTCTTTTCTTATACTTTAAGGATTTCAATCCTAAAGCTATTAGAACTTTAGTATTTTATTTTAAGGGAATTTCAACAATTAATTTCGTGCACTAGGTTAGTAGTATTATATATAGATATCTTTTAATGTACTTTAGATAGTTTTCGATGATTAATAAAATTTCAAATTTCCTTTGTGGAATTTTTACTTCTTCTTTTAGTGCGAGTGATTGTGATCTTGTTCTTTAAATCTTATTTTGATTGTGATCAATTATTGTGGCAAGACAATTGAGAATCAACCCCATAACAGGTTCTTTCATCCAATTTCAATGGTTGCGTTAACTATATGTTAGCTTGATTGTTCATTTTATTTATTAGGATTGGTTATGCTATTGTGAACTTTTTATATAATACTCTGATTTTTAATCTATTTTTCTATCTTATTTGTGTTTCATAAACCTCAATTCACGGTTAGGATATTCATTGAGTTCGGATTACGCATCGCGTAACTGGATTCACATCAATTGGTCATCAAAGCAAAGTATGAATTGCGGTTTGAATTCTCTTGTGTTTCAAAAGCCATTAGATTATTAAGAGAAAGATCTAAAACTTTTCAGAAGACTTTATATTAAAATTCGTTGTAAACGTAGTCTAAAACTAGTTTTTTTTACTTTGTTTATCAAGTCTTGCTTTTATTTTTTTTACTCCATATTTTTAGGATCTTTGAAGTTGTGTTATTTTTCTCGTTATTTTTTTTGTTGACCCATATGTTTTTAGTTTCCACTGTCCTTTTTTTCTCTCGAAATTTTGGTTGACTCCTTTTGCTTCTGTTATTCGCTATTGTTTGGCCTGATTTATTGTGATCAATCAACATAATATCAATGAGCATGAATAACTTGTGAGTATTCTACTTTGATTATTTTCTTACTTTAAACATGAATTCTTTCAAGATCAATCGATTCTAACCATGTCTTACAAGGAAAATGAAGCTTACTATGATGAGGTGGATCCTAAAGCGCTAAGGAAAGTTGTCGCAGGAATAAATAAGTCAAATCAACAATTGTTTTAGATTACAGACGAGCTTCAACAATCAGATTTTAAAGGGACACGCAAAAAGCACAAGCAACAAAGTTACATCAATGATGATTACGAGGAAGAGTAATCTTATCCATACTCGTGAAGGAGCTCTAAGGAACGTCCATGCAAAGATGGTAATGTCATCAAACTTATAATTCCTCAATTTCAAGGTATGAGTGAACTCAATTTACACAATATCTTTCATGCTCGTTGTCATGTTCGAGATAAAGTATGTAGTATGATTATGGATATTGGTAGTTCTAGTAATATTGCTAGTACTACCATGGTTGAGAAGTTGAGTCTGCCCACAATTAGACATCTATGGCCTTATAAACTTCAACTTAATGATAGTGATGAGATGAAAGTGACTTGACAAACCTTGGTCGATTTTTCAATAGGTAAATTTCATGACCAGGTTTTATGTGATGTGGTACCTATGGAAGCTTATCATTTACTTTTGAGTGGTTTATGGTATTCTAATCGTAGTGTTAAGCATGATGGTAATTGAATAAAATCACCCTCATTAAGAAAGGAAAACGTTACATCTTGTTACTTTTAACACCAAAGCAAGTTTACCAAGATCAACTTCATATTCAAAATTCAATATCTAAGGAAGGAGTTTTGGTTAAGCCAAATAAAACAAGAGTGATAAGATCAGTAAGGGTGAGAAGAGAGAAAATATGAGAGAAAAGGCTAGGGGGGTGAGCAAAGTAGTTTTGAGAAAAGAAGAAGGTAAGAGCATTGTAAAAGCCATTACTTTTTATGCCAGAATGAGAGATTCAAAGCTAGACAAAATCACTAATTTGAAGTTTTCATTTCATTGCAATGGTTTTAGCTTTGTTGTAACTAAATTTAACAAATCACCTCCTAGTGTGGTTTTCTCTTTAATGTAGAAATTTGATGATCATTTTCCAAAGAGATTCCTTATGAGCTACATCCTATTCGAGTGTTCAAAAATCAGATTCATTTTGTGAATGTTCCATCTATACCGAGTCATCCAGCTAATATGAGTAATTCCGAAGAGATGAACACACTTGAAAGAATGTCGAAGAATTCCTTCATGCTGAGCATGATTCGAGGATGAATCATTTTTAAAGAGAGAGGGAATGACACAAATAAAGAAAAACTGATTATAGAGAATAAAAATAATGAAGACTTGGAATTAAAGTGGGAAGATCCTTTTCTAATTACATTTACAAAGTTTAAATTAAAGAGTGTTCAAGAAGTTATAAATGACCAAATCGAAGAGATTTTGATTATTTTGAATTCAACTCAAGTTTCAACAACTTTTAGTAGGACCAGCTTAAGAAGAGATGAAGAATTCCAATTTTTTATTCAAGTATTGAAGAGGAGTTCAAGACTTGGTCTAATTGGAGATAGCTTAAGTGAGTTTTGGACATGCATGTGTAAGTCACATGTTAACCCATTGAGATCTTGGCTAGTTCTTGTTAAATCAATTACATGATGAAAGAAAATGAAGTGGCTGCTACATTATTTTTTATTTTAAATTAGTTAGATTTTCTTTTATTATTTAATATATAGTATACTTAGTTTCCTAGTTTCTTTCATATTTCAAATTAGAGTAGGATTCTTTTTTTATGTTGCATGGATTTCAACCTAAAGCTATTAGGACTTTAGTATTTTATTTTTGGGCAAATTCTACATATAATTTTGTTCTATAGGGTTAGTGGTATTATATATAGACATCTTTTTATTTGTATTAGATAGATTTTTTATGATTAATAAAAATTCAGATTTCCTCTATGAAATTTCAGATTCTTCGTTAACTTTGAGTGATTGTGATATTGCTCTTAAAGTCTTATTTTGATTGTTATCAATTGTTGTGGCTTGACAATTGAGAATCAACCCCATATCAGGTTCTTTCATCCAATTCGAAAGGTTACGTTAACTATATGTTAGCTTGATTGTTTGTTTTATTTTCTAGGATTGGTTATGCTTTTGCTAGTTTTATTTCATATTCTGATTTTAAATCTTTTATCTTATTTTTTTGTGTTTCGTAAAACCTCAATTCACAGTTAGGAAATTCATTGACTTCGGATTATGTTTCACGTAACCGGATTCACATCATTAATCTTATAAATAAGATTCCAAATCCTCCAATTCTATTTACTTCAGTTCAACCTTTCTACTGTAATTGACTCCTTTTTCTTGCTAATTATTTTGAGATCCTCCCCATGTTTTTCTAGTTTTTTGCAAGATTTCCTTTGAAGGCTATTTCTATTTTGGAAAAGCTCCTTCATAGTTATTTTCGGGTTAGTCTACCAGTGGTCTAGCAGCCACTTATTAATTAACAATTTCTCCCTCCTCGTGAGGTTTTGGTCTAGTGGTTTTGTGTGAACTACTCATAGAGGCTGTCCTAGTTTGGAGACTTGTGCTAATGGAGTTCTATCCGATTTCTTTAAAATATCGCACTTCCATTGCAAGGCAAGTTATGAATCAACTGGTAATGCTCTATACTTAGATGCTAGGTCCTTTTTTAATAAGTTTTATATACCTAACGCATTTATGGAACATATCAATTTAGATTATATCAATCATGTCATGCTTAGGAGTTCCGTTTAGGTTAATTTTAAGTTTTGAAATTCTACCATACCAGTTCGCATGTTCATAACCTATCTAGATTAACCATCAAAATAGTCTCATACCTTCTTTTCCTTTCAACTTTAAAGTTGTCCAACTTACAAACCAATCTTGGATAATGGATTGTGGGGCTACTCATCACCTAACTTCTGAGTTGGAAAACTTTATCTTCACTCCAATTATACGGATCTAGAGGAAGTTCAATTAGGTAATTGTTCTAAGCTTTCTATTAATCATGTCCGTTCGTCCATTATTCCCAATACATCTTTACAGTTGCATCAAATCTTACATGTTTCAAAATTTAATTCAATTTAATATTCGTTAGTGTACTTACAAAAGCTAATTATGTATATGTTGAGTTTTTTAACGATTGTTTTATTGTGAAGGAATTTATTTTCAAATAGGTGATTCTTCAAGGCTAGAATAAAGATGTTATGTACACCTTAACATGTCCATTTTCAGTCCATTCTCATGCTACTTCATTGGCCACATAGCACGAGTACCTTGGTCATCCTGCCTATCTAGTTGTCAGCCGGGTTCTTTGTCAAAATAATATTAAGTTTTTAGATCAGTTATCTAAGTGTCAGTGTGTTTGGATTGCCTAATTTGTAAGAGTCATTGTTTGCCTTTTTCTATTTTTGAAAATGTTGTCTCTGAACCTTTAGGATGGGTACCAGCCCCTATTCAATCACATGATGGTTTTTCTTATTATATTAACTTTTATGGTCATTTCAGCAAATATAGTTGGCTTTACTATATGGAACAAAAATAAGAAGCTCTATCAATTTTTATTCAATTTCGTGTTGAGAAATTTTTTGGTAAGCCAATTAAGTGGTTTCAATTAGACATGGGAGGGGAATTTAAACCAATTCACAAGTATCTACAATAAAATGGTATTCAATTATGTATGTCATACCCTTATACCCATGAATAAAATGGGAATGTTGAAAGAAAGCATTGTCATGTGGTTGAAACCGGTCTTGCATTACTTTATTGTGCCAATATGCATATGCAATTTTAATCTCATGCCTTTGATATAAATTTATTTCTTATTAATCATATGTATTCTAATGTCATTAATTTTGATTGTCATTACCTTAGTTTATTTAATGAGGCACCTAATTATTCTTGTCTTCATATTTTGGTTGCTTATGTTATCCTTGGCTGTATCCTTATGCTTCAAATAAACTTGTTTATCGTTCGTTTAGGTGTATTTTGTAGGTTATAATCCATTCATAAAGGTTATCATTGTTATGATCCTTGTTCTAACAAATTCTTTATCTCACGTCATGTTTTGTTTGATGAATAGATTTTCCCGCACTCAGATACCATGAAGCCAACTACTCATGATCCTCTTCTTCAAAAAAAATCACTCATGGTTACTCCACAAACGAACCCGCAAGCCCCACACGTCCTCCAGTTTTACCCATTGTCGAGCCCTCCCCAACACCAATACTGCCTTCGCCTAACTCACATAAACCACCACACACTCCTATATACTCAATCATAACTTCACCCACACAAACACCACCGTCTTCATCTTCTACCCCACCTCAAAATTTTAAACTTTACCTCAACCATATGATAAAAAAAAAACCCATCTTCTCTTAACATTTCCTTTGTTGCTGATTTGCCAGATTAGTTATTCAAATGGTCAATCTTCAGTTGTTGATTCTATACGTCCTACTACACATGCACTTAAAAATGACCCGAGAGCCTTGTATGCGAGTACTAAACCTATTGATCCAATGTTTTACTCGTAAGCTATTATGCTTCCACATTAGCAAACAACCATGTTTGAAGAGTATTTGGCCTTGATTCAAAATGGAACTGTAGAGCTTGTTTCACCACATGAAGTTTCTAATGTTATAGGGTTTAAATGATTTTTAAGACTTAATTAAAGCTAGATGGGATAGTAGAGAGGTAAAAAGCTCGATTGGTTGCTAAAGGATTTCATTAGAGACAGGGTATAGACTTCACAAATACTTTTAGTCCATTTATCAGACCGGTAACTATTCACCTGCTTCTTTCTTTGGTTATGAGTAACTTTTGGTTTATTTCTCACCTGAATGTTTCTAATTCTACTTTACATGGTGATCTTGATACCCCTATCTTTAAGGTTCAACCGCATGGTTTTACTAATAATCGATGCCCCCAACATGTTTGCCGACTTCAAAAATCTTTGTATGGGTAAAATAATCTCCCCATATGTGGAATCATAAACTCACATAGTCCTTGTAGAAATTCAGAATTCAAAGTTCAAGAGCGAATGTATCCCTCTATTATTTTTATCATGGCATTTCTATCTTGTTTTGTTTAATTTATGTCGATGATCTGCTTAAAATTGGAAATGACTCTGCCAAGTCTTCATAGTTAATTTCATTCCTCCATTCTTGGTTTACAATTAAAGATTTGGGTTGGGCATTGAGTTTTCGTAGCATAATGGTCAAATTATTTCTTTCTCAAAAGAAATATGCACAAGATTTGATAACCCGAGCCAACTTGTCTAATTCAAAGGTCATTTCTACACCTGTTAGTTCTGTTAAACCCGATGATCTTGATAATGGGGAATACAAAGATGCGACTCATTTTCATAGTTTGGTGGGAAGTCTATGGTATTTTACTATTTATCATCTGGATGTGGCATTTTTTATTACTAAGGTGGCCCAATCTATGAATTCACCAACTATAGCAAGTTCGTAAGATCCTAAATGTATCTTACGATACCTATAAGGTACTATTCAGCTATAGTTTGCGCTAGTGTAGACAATCATGTATTCAATTGAATGGTTATGCAAACTCTGATTAGGGCGGTGATGCCACAGATCATCGGTCAATGACAGGTTATGGGATTTTTCATGGGACCATCCTGATCTCCTAGACATCAAAGAAGAAATAAATAATGTTTAGATTCTCCATAGAGGCCAAGTATAGGGTTGTTCCTAATACTACTTTTGAGTTGGCTTGGATTTAATTACTTTTACATGAGATTGGTTTCAGGCACCAATTTTTTGGTGTGATAATTTAAGTACTACTTGTTTGACCGCCAATCTGAATTTCCACTCGCGAATGAATCATTTTGAGTTGCATTTTTATTTTGTTCGGGAATGGGTGGCTTCAAAAGCTCTTATGGCTCGCCTTATTTCAACCGAATACCAAATTACTGACATTCTCATGAAGCCACTGTGAAGACATTGTTTTTAGATTCTTTGAGATAAGTTGGTAGTGGTTTTTAACCCCACCCAACTTGTGAGGAGTGTTAGAGTTGTATTATTATATTTAATAATGTTTCCTAGTTTGTATAAAATTCCTATTGTGTAAAGTATTCTGACTTGTATTTGTATTTTCCTAATTAAGGATACATGTAATATTAATATAATACAACTCACTACACGTACTATATGTCAATTTTTTCCAAACCCTAAGCATCCTTTCGAATGGAACCAATGAACCTCATGCCGCTAAAGCACGATACTCCGCTTCTGTGAAATTTCCAATCGTTAACATCACTTGCCCAATCTACATTGACGTATAAATTGAGTATGCAATCTGATGGTCGATAAATAAGCCACGGCTCTTAATTTCTTGAAGATAATGGATAATACATTTTTTAATAATATGAAACATTTACCAATTTCGTTGATTGTGCGACTTGAACCAACAACTCATGCCCAATTCTAATGCATAATACTATAAAAAGTAATAAAAAGGACCCTTTAATGGGAAAAAATGGTAAAAAATACTTACTTTTTGGTAAAAGGTAGGATTTGAACACATAATCTTTCACATCATAACTTTATTATTTTACTAATTGGTCTAACATTAATTAGAGTTTACATTAATCTTTCAAATATTAATAACCAAAATGTAAACGAAAAAATATTTTGGGACCCTTTTCGGCTATGGACCCTAGGTTGTACCACCCCAAAGACTAGCCCCTGCTACAACCCCACACTTCTTGAATTCTCAAAGAGGTGGCAGCCACTAGACCAAAGTGATTATGGAAAATATGTTAGGGAGCACCCAAATGATCAATTGTAGAATTTTGTAGTAACTATGATATGCGATTAACTATTTATAAATCTGGTCTAATTAAAGTATAAACAATCAATAAAAGAAGGAAATAAAGTGGGGTCTATATAAGATTCTCCTTGTTGTAAAGTGAGTCGAGTAGAAAAATAACATTACTTTAAATTGGTTTACAAGTGGACACTTTTGCACGAGTCAATAAATCTAAAATGTACTTTGATATGTTGATCGAAAAATAAACTGTTGCCACACCAATGAAACTCAATACCAAGAAAATACTATGGGCATCCCAAGTCTTTAATAGCAAACTGTGTGGAAAGGAATGCTAGCAACTAGTCCATGATTAATTATCACTTCAAATCAAAAAGTTATTATCAACGTAAAAGAGACAAAAAGTCTGATTATCCTCATGAATAACAAAGTATAAGGATGTATCAGCTTTAGAGGAAAAAAAATCCAAACCACACAAGTGGGTTAATGGGAATAAAATCAATTGTTTTCACTACCATGTCCCCTTCTCCGTCTCTCATTTAATTATTGTCAATTGTTTCATTTAATGAGAAGAAATTGATGAAACAGGAGAGACAGAATTACCAAACTATATTTATTGTATTAAAAATTACATGTGGTAGTTTTCAAATAGGGGACAGAGTAAGGGGACAATGGGGATAAGTGATTTTGTTTCTTATTAGTGAGACATTTATGCAATTAGCGAGGAGTTTGCTTTAATCTAGACATTGACCGTTTCAAATGGCAAGCATAATTGGAAAAATCATTATCCACAAAGTTAGATGGTTGTTACAAAAATAAATGTTCATCTAAAGAGACATGTAAAAAGTCATTAAAAAGTTCGAAGATCTTATACAAACCAAAACAACAAGAGAAAAAAGAAGATTAATAATTGAGGGTTTGAAATTTGGGCTGAAAGGGCCATGAAAATCAACACCAAACCTATAGTAAAATCCATGAAGCCTCCACTAGTGCAGAAATGACTTTTAGGGACGGTTCTGTTAAGCTATTCCGGACAGTTATGAACCGTCCGCATAAACCTCAACGCCATTGGTCAGAAGCAATACGGACGTTTTTGAACCGTTTGAAATACGAGTATTGCGGACGGTTCTATTATAAGAACCATCCACAATAGTCACAATGCGGACGGTCCTTATAAGACAACCGTCTGCAATATGACTATTGCAGACGGTTCATTTAAGAGAACCGTCCGCATTGTGACTATAGCAGACGGTTCTTTTAAGAAAACCGTCCGCAATAATTATATTGCGGACCACTCTGTAACTATATTTTTGATTTTTGCGGACGGTTCACATAAATGGACCGTCTGCAATTGTCTTCCATTTTTTTTAAACAATTTTCAGCTCTTTCCATTTCTGCCTCTGAACTGTAAAAAAACGTAAAATGTACAAATATATTTCTCAAAACTCCATTACATTTCTCAAAATAAAAATGAAACAACAAATTCTAATCGATCACACAATTACATATATACTTTGATACATTTAGTCC
>CATIWQ010259964.1:0-15802 GCA_949673415.1 Euphorbia schlechtendalii | reverse complement strand
TTTAAGACACCTATTGGTATGACTCCCTATAAGTTGGTATACGGTAAGGCTTGTCATTTACCAGTAGAATTAGAGCATAAAGCTTTATGGGCTTTGAAGAATTTGAATATGGATTTAAACAAAGCTGGTGAAAGAAGAAAGATGGATTTGAATGCGTTAAAAGAACTACGTTTGTCATAATATGAAAATGCAAAGATCTACAAAGAGAAAACAAAATGGTGGCACGATGCCAAGATACATGAAAAGAAGTTTCAAGTCGGGAATAGAGTTCTATTATATAATTCTAGGCTTCATTTGTTCCCTGGAAAACTCAAATCACATTGGAAAGGACCCTACAAAGTTATCAAAGTATTTGGTAATGGGGCTTTGGAATTGAAATCCGAATATGGAGAAATATTCTGAGCCAATGGTCAACGATGGAAACCTTATCTTAAAAATAAATTTGAACAACAAGACATTGATGTTTAATTGCTATTATCAATATGATTACTCAAGGTATAATAGTAAATATTTGTCGTTTGTATTTAACAAAGTTTGTTGGTGTTTGTGTTTCTAAGTTTTTATAGATTCAAGTCTAAAAATTGAAGAAATTTGAAGAGTAAAGAAGATCGTGACCATGACTCAATTCGCGCTCGTGAACACTGGATATCAAAAAATCATGTTTCTATTATGAAGAAAGCCACAATCACGAAAGGCCTTCGCGATCACGACTGATAAATGTATAATTACACTTAATATCATATTAATTTTATACACTAAACACTATAGTTTAAGTCATTTTTATATTTCATATAAAAGATTTCACATGGTATGTAGTTGTTTTTGATGCAAATGCTGATACTAGGTAAATCTTGGGAGTAAAATGATCTAAAGTGGAATTCTAAAAAAAAGAGTGAAAAAGGTGCAAAAAGATGCGTGGAACTTAAAGGTTTGGCTTAGAATCAAAGCTGTCAAAGATCACAGAAGTTACAAGGAGAATTCTGAAGAAAAACTCAAGTCAAGATCACGATAATCATTCGCGATCGCGACTTGTTCTTCTTCATAACAGAAGTTTGCGAATAAAAGATTCATGATCGCGACATGTATATTGCGATCGCAACTTGGACGGTTTTCTGGTATTATCTTCTTAACTACCAACGGCCAGATAAGCATGATCAACCGCCATCAATAACCAATGAAAAGACACTTATCAGGAGTCAACCAATCATGAAAAGGTGCCTTTTCATTGTGGATTAAATCAAAGCTTCTCAACCAATCATAATGAAGAGATGCAATCATTCACCAATGGACACAACCCTTCGTTTAGATAGACGCAACTCTTTTAACTCCATAAGTAGGGCTCCAAACCTTACAATTTCATGGGTCATAGTGCACCACCGAAGAGGAGAGTATTAGAGTGCAATTATAGGGTTACATATAGTGTGTAGATAGAGAGTTCGCTACGTTCATAAGTGTTACTAAGCAAATGTTTAAGTGATTCAAATCCTTGTTTCGATCACTAGATTCTCTACATTCTCTAGTAATTGTTGTATAAGTGTACTTGCAAATCACTTATCAATAAAAGTTTTCGTTCTTCAATATTCGTTTGTTTGATATTCGCAAAGAATAGCATCCTAGCGGAGGTTCTGTATGGGCCGAGACCAAATTCAAAGCAAACGCAGGAATTGCGAGAATTGACGACTCCCATTAAAGAGTGGATACGTTTTGATCAACTTTAGGTTTCACTTGCATACCTTACAACTTTGCTTTCTACTTATACTTTCTATTTCGAAGTTTATGATATGTCTATGTGTCATAATGAGTATTTCTTGTTAAGTCTTTCATGTTAATCAAGTTATATGCGTTGGAGTTAATTTTAAGAGTAGCTTCAGGGTTAACATGATATAATCACTAGATCTGTGATATAACGCCATTTAGTGAGCAACATTTTTGGAATGGTAACTTGCTAAATGTGGCTTTGTGAGAGTGACCCGTACTAAGCATAGTATTGATGTTGTCCAGGTTTATATGATAGTCTTAATTCATTTGCGCTAGATCTAGAAAAGTCATTTCAGGTGTTGCTCTGCGATGAACAATTGAACATCTGAGTATTTAGAACCGAGTCTATTAGATTAGTTTAGTGAATCGTAACATCTTTGTTGAACTTGCATGTTTTCTCTGCTTTACTTAGTTCGCAGGAAAAATCTATATATTTAGATTCTCTAATCTTTCATACCTATATTTACTCATATTTCATTCTAACCCTCCTATCCAGCAAACTATACATTATTTTATTTTCTTTTTATCTTATCTTCCTTGTTGATCTTTAGAACTAATCCTTCCCTGTAGGATCGATATCTTTTAAAACTACATCATAACTGTATACTTGCAGCTATCATCATTTTTCTATTTGATAAGAGGTACTGACAACACCTATATTTTTGGCGAACAAGTTTTTGGCGTTGTTGATATATAGCCGAATCTTGTGAATAAACTATTAAACTTATCAGTAGGAAAGTGGCGAACAACGCATCAACTGGTAATGCTCTATACTTAGATGCTTGGTCTATTTTAAAAAAGTTTTATATAGACCTAAACGCATCTATAAAGCATTTCAATTGAGATTATATCAATCATGACATGCTTAGGAGTCCCTTTTAGGTTAATTTTAAGTTTTGAAATGCTATCATGTCAGTTTACATGTTCATTACCTGCCTTTAACCAACACTATGAAAGCGGTGAGAATCTCGAAGTCTTCTAGCTCATCAGCGCCCGATATTATCAACATCAACCGAGTGATCACTAGCTCAAGAGAGAAACCATCTTTAGAGAATGACAAATACTTAACCATTTCCATGAGGGAAGAAAATAGATCTTTTCAAGGATAAACGTGCAACAATTATTTTAGAGGCTCTTGAATAGGGGTAATTTCTAGTGTCATGTGATTCTTCAAAGTTTTATTTTGTTTCTTTATCTCTTTATCATTCATATGTCAAGGATGAACAAGCAATGGATGGAAACAATCCTTCATTTGCTCGAATATTATGAAATTGAACATGCACTTCTTTGCTTTGTTAAAAACCAAAGTAACAGAAATTTCAGATCATATTACATGTCAATTTTGGGGACACAATGACTTTGCATCACATGTTGTTCCTTCAAATGGGTTATCAAGAGGTATTTTTCTATCTTGGATACGTCACTTGTTCACGATATGGTTATCTCTTCAAATTCTCGTTGGATTATTATGTAATTTATTATCAATCAATTGGTAGTAAACATGATTGTGATTTATGGCTCAACAATTTCATCGAAAATAATTTTGTCCACTTATCCAAGGGCTTTCTAATGTGGTACTATGTGGTGACCTAAATTAAGTGCTTCGTACGTCAAAACATTCAAGTTGTGGACATTAGGCCTTGATATCATACTTCCAAGATTTGGTTAACGTATGTGAGTTATTCAATTTTCCATTACAAGGGCAGGACTACACTTGGTTTAATAGCCATGGCTATTCACGTATTGATATAGTTCTTTCATCTTGCGACATTGTTGAGTTTTGGCCTACGTTATCTATCAAAACTCTGGATAGCACATCGAATCGCTTTCTGATGCACTTCAGCTCACACTTACCGTCTAGTCAAGGGCATAGGCCATTTCGATTTTTAAGCTACTAGTGGGATCGCCAGGATTTTCTCACAACTTGTCATATGTTGCTTAGCTGGGATTTGCGATGATAATGCAAATAGGGATGTTACCTTCAAACTGGATCATTTGAGCCGGGTGATTACATAGTGGAACTTAGCGAATTTCAGTGGTTTAGATGACAAAATTAAGAAGTTGAAAATCAAGATTCTAGGCCTTCAAGGAATGCTCAACTTTCATTAGACCATGCATCCTCGTCGGCACTATAGAATGCAAAAATGAACCTTTTCCAACAAAATCGTAATTTGGAAAAACTAAGGCATCAACAGTCACGAGTAAGTTGATCTTTATTATATGGGATGACAACATTTCTTTCTTCCACCATACCATCTCCATTCATTTTCGAAACAATCGTATTTCATAATTGGAAATAGATAGGATTCTTGTGCATGATTCGAATACCGCTATAGCTGCTATTCGGTCCTACTATATACGGCTTTTTTCTGCTCTGAAGTTATATTTTGTTCTCCTTGTATCGGTTGAATATTAATTTGGCAGATAGAGAATCAAATACTCAACTGATCGCACCCTTCACAGAGGAAGAGGCTTGGCTTCGGGTGAACTCATGTGGAGAAAACAAATCACCAGGATCTGACGGTTTTAACTTCTTTTTTATAAAAGGTTTTGGCCACACATAAAATGTGAAATAATGCAACTATTACACAACTTCCACCCTACGTCAAGGTTTCCACACTCTATAAAAACGTCTTACACGACATTAATTTCAAATGTACCTGCCTCTTCTACACTAAATACTTATAGACATCGCTTTGATTCATGGTGTATATAAAATTATGGTGGTGAAACTTTTAACTATTTAGTTGCAAGCGTTACTTTCGGGTTTGATTTCAAGGAATCAGTTTGCTTTTGTGAAAAGAAGGAATATACATGAGTGTTCTTTTCTTGCTTCAGAGGTACAGCATTCCATACATTCACAATGTCAATCTTGTCTAGTTTTGGAATTAGACTTTCATAAGGCTTTCAATAATGTTTCTCGAAATTACATAGGTGCGGCTCTTCATCAAATGGGATTGATGTAAAATGGATAGCATAACTTGTTAATTGTTGGAAAGGTTTTATAACATCTCTATTGTTTATTGGCTCCCTAACAACGCCAATTCAATTACACAAAGGGGTGAAACAATTATCCATCGAGGGTTTGAAGCAATTGTTTAATGTGAGCATTAGGGAAGGTTGCTTCCTAAATTTCATTTAGATGAAACATTACATACATTTCTCTCCTCCAATTCACAGACGACACTCTTTGTTTCCTTCAAGCTGATGAATCTCTAATTCCGAACCTCACACGTGTACTCAAATGTTTTGATCTGATATCGGGACTTTGAATTAACTACAACAAAAGTTCAATCTTGGGGACTAATGTGCAGGATGCTATGCTACACTTTTGTGCCAAGATCCTTGGATTCCACATTGATAAATTTCTGATGAATTATCTTGGTGATCTACTAAGAATGAAACGTATACCTATCTCGTGTAGCGACCCCCTCATTTTGAAATTTCAATCGCGACTAGAAAATTGGAGAGGAAATTGTCTATCTTATGCTAGAAAGGTGGTTTTTATAAACTCGATCCTTGCTTAATTGCCAATTTATTTATTGACGATTCAAAAGATTCAGAAATGTGTCAATGTAAAGCTAATTAGATTGATGAAGATTTTTCTTTAGAGATGAGATCCAACCTCAAGCGGAATTAGAAAAATTAATTGCAGCCTGGGGGATCTTTACATCCGTAATCTCAAACTTGTTAATTGCAGCCTACTTTTAAAATGGATGTGAAAATTATATGACATGGAGACTAAAGTTTTATAGCTGATAATTGTGTAAGAAGACATTGTTTCACGTCATTTTTTGATATCATTAACTCGGAATGAAAAACACTCTCCCCCTTCTGGAAGAATGTGATCTCGGACTGTGTTCAGGTTGATCATTTTTTGTGCCACTTCTTAGCCAATACATGTACTAGAATTGGCATTGGGAGCACGACATTGTACTGGAAGACCAATTGGACCTCTAGAATGTCACTAAAAATTCTTTTTCCTGATTTGTTAACGCTTTGCAATTACAAATTTTGCAAGATATCTCATGGCCGCCTTATGTTGTTCGGTAATGGTGGTTTAGCGAGACCTTTTTGGAAACAAAGACTACGATCTTGTGTGATAAAAAGATACCGACAACTATGCCTTTGGATTTTTGGGTCTTTTCCACATTTATTCAACTTGCAGCCACCTATAGCAACTGTTTTCTAACACAATTTACAACAGCATAGTTTCTCAAATACTAGGGACGTATTCACTTGGGAGTTAGATCCAAACAAAACATACACGACTGCTTCTTTTTTTCATGGATCTCTCTCCGAGCTGGCGAGCCCAGTTGTAGACTACATGGTAATATGGCATTTTCTACTTCCTCCAAAGGTTCGATTTTTTGGTTAGTTTGTGTTTCACTCGAGATTACCAACCAAGTCCGTCTTATTCCAAAGGGGATGTCGAGCTATTTTGGATGACGCTTACTTCTTCTGCCAACAACCCGAGTCCATCAAGCGCGTGCTCATGTTCTGCCCAAGAAGCCTCTTAACATGGCGAAGTGCTTTCCATTGACAAGGTATCAACTTTGTCTTGTCGTTTTCTCCGTATAATTTCTTGCCTTTATGGTGTTCCTATTTCAAAGAAGGGATTTTTAAAGACTTTGCAACATCACTTTGGTTCCACATTACCTGGTCTTTATGGACTATTTCGCATGAGAGTGTTTTGGAGGAGAAGACGATGCTATGGATGCTTTTACATCAAGCTTAAATTTATGATGGTTTAATTGTAATTCTAAAAAACGTCGGATCGGTTTTTCAATTTCAAACATTCAGGTGGATCTTTCAAATCTACTATCTTTTAATTGAGAAGTGATACTTTCCTTGTATATCACCGCTTTTATTGATCAAATTAATTTTTGGCTTTGTCATATCGCTTGTTAGTCAGATGCGCCAACCTAGTTGGGATGTCTGCAACAAATGTGCAGCAATAATCTTTTTTCTTCAAAAAAAAGATTCATCATAACTATTTCTTTCATATCTGATGAAATCACACGTGGAATAATTAGAAATAATATGAAAAAATGATGTATCCAATGCAAATAGTCTATCATATTTTTCACAATCTTTGGGTCATTTCTGTTATAAAAATTGTTGGTGCATGTATATTGATATTCGTAGAAGGATATAGGTCCTCGATAAAAAAAAATGTTATTCTCATTTACATGTAATTTTACTCGTGTAATATGTGTTTTTCCTTAGAGATTTACTCTCATTCATTGCCTGTAATATGTACTGCCTGACAATTTGTTTGATCATGATAGAAGCCACTAGATGAAATTATAGTAGAAGCCACCATAGTCATATAGGTCCTCGATAAAAAAAACGTTATTCTCATTTACATGTTGTTTTACTCGTGTAATATGTGTTTTTCCTTAGAGATTTACTCTTGTTAATTGCCTGTAATATGTACTGCCTGACAGTTTGCCTTTGATCATAATAGAAGCCACTAGATGATCATATCAGAAGCCACCATATCCTCACTCTATGATTAAAAACCCTAGAATACCACGTAAAATTGCTTGTGTTGATTCTTTTATTTTTCAAGCAATTTCTTTCATGCGATTTGTTGTTTATCTGAAATTGATTTGCAAAGTCTGAAAGTTTTGAATCAAAAGCGTTACAAAAGATAAGAACTTTAACCTTAAAAGTGGGTATTTCTAAAACTTCCCCTAATTTTCATCATGTGGTAGAGTAGCAAATCTTAAAGGAAGAGTTGAACAATTTTATATATAGGGAAATTGTTTCTCTGCGAGGAAGTGAGGATTTTTTTTTTCAGAAATGTGTATTAAATCATATCCGTCAAATGAACGGCTAAGATGTGCTAACATAACTTGTCATATATAAATAGGACTTTTATGTTTGAGGATCTTCTGCATATACAAATTGAATTGTTAATTGCAGGGATTGTTATTGTTATGGTTTTCAACATGGTTACTTCCAAACGAGATGAAGGTTCCAATATTTTACGTGGCATTGTTACTCATAGCATTCGGTAAAGCCGGAAAAGATCCACCTTTTAGGTACTTCATCGGAGATCAACTAAGCGGAAAGGATGACGAACAAGTTGACGATCGGACTACATTTTGGTGGCAAGTTTGCAGGTTTTTGGGAGCTGTCATCTCCGTATTTTTCGTCTCCAATAATGAATGGAAAGAAATCTTCTTGATTTGTGCATCAGCGATGGGAGCTACTTATCTTGTTTTCTTAGCCGGAATTTGTTACCCTTACAACTACATATCACCCCTTGGAAACCCGTTCTCTTTTCTGTATAAAGTTCTCAAGGCAGCATTCGCCAAACGCGGTTTAAAGTATCCCCTTGTGCCTGCTGGTTACTTCCTCAACCAAAGAAACGAACTACCACTTTTTCCTCGCGATCCATTTCTTAGGTATATTTCTCCTCGTATCTCTGAAGGAATATATATTCGATCTATTTAGCTGTGGAGAACTTAACATGTTTTTAAAAAAAAATTCAAGGAAATTTGAAAAATGGAAACGGTTGTTTAGTTGCTAGATTAGATTGCTGAAAAACAGTTTTCAAAATTTTATTTTTCTGCCTGCAACAGATTACAACTTTTTGATGTGTCTGAAATTTTTCAAACTAAAAAACTCAATATTTATGTAACCATCGCAATGCTCCATTATTTAATTTATTTTGTTTTAATATATATAGTTATTTAATTTCCTTTTAATAATTAACAAACACATTTTTATTAATACATTTATTTATAAAAAGTAGGGTTAAAAGAAACAAACGAGTTAGGTTGTCAAACTTTATTAGCATCCCTTGAATATCTTTATATACTTTTAGTTTATTGATTTTGTTATTATTCTTATGTACTAAATAACTTTTTGTTACATACTATTTCTATTTAATTGATCTAAAGAATAATATATTTTTAATTAATTATGTTTTGGAACTAATAAACTTTAAAAATATTATTTATTATCTAAATCTGAAAAAATTTAAAATTTAAAATTAGACATATATAAGTTCAATACATCATTTAAAAAAATTGAAAATTGTAAAATTTAAACAAAAAGACAACTAAAACATGAAATGAAACAAATTTTCGAAAGTTAAACATACACTAATATTTTTGAATTCTTAGTCCTTTGTTAGCGTAATAAATATCAATTGAAATACTTTTGTAAATGCAAACGAATTTGAACTATCAGTTGATAAATTCGAAGGCTATATATCTTAAAAATTGCACGATATAAGGAGTCCAAAGGCAAGATTATCATTTTTAAGTCAAATTTGAATCAACTATTATTTTAAATGTCAATTATAATGTTTTTATCAGGAAAATTTAAAATATAACAAGAACAGAATCTAGAAAACTTAATAAAATTGAGCATGTTTTTCAATTCTTTAATTTTTCATTTAAAAAATGAACAGAGAATTGAAAATGAAAAATGAAAACAATTTTCTGAAATTAAACAAGATCGTAGACTTTTAACATTTTAACATTTTAACAGATGCATTGACAAAGCAGCTATCGTGGAACAAGCTTTTCCCAGTCTACAAGTAGAAGCAGAATTGCAAGAGGAGAGTGATGCAAACGTATGCACAGTGGCAGAAGTGAGGCAAGCAAAGTCTCTTCTAAGACTAATCCCTTTATGGTCTGCATTTATTATATATGGTTTTGTCACAGCAGCAAGCAACACTTTCTTCATCGAACAGAGCTACGGCCTCAACGAATATATTGGCGATAACTTCAAGCTCCCTATCAATGCTTTATTCATAATAAGATCCTTTGTATCAGCCATCGCTTCATTTCTAGCCAATTTGTTGCTTGAAAGATATTGTAGTAGAAATGACACGTGGAAATTAAAGGGTGCGCTTATTAGAGTTGGAGGAGGATTGGGAATATCTATAGTCTGTTGCGAAGTTGCTGCCCGGGTTGAGCATGCGAGATTGAATCGAGAAGATATGAGCATTTTATGGTTAACTCCTCAATATATTTTAATAGGATTAGCGGATGGACTTTCGGAAGAAGGCCTTAACGAGCTCTTTTACATTTTTGTGCAACAAACAAGGAAAGAAATCGATGCTCTAATCAATCAAATGATGATAGGGATTGGGAACGTACTGAGTGTAGGATGTGTTTTCGCTTTTCGAAGATGGTTCGGTGACACCATCGACACAAGTCGACTTGATAAGTATTTTCATGTGCTTATGTATCTATCACTTGGAAATCTTCTGTTTTATGTCCTAATAGGATATTACTATGTATACATTCAAAAACAAGAAACACAATTTGAATCTTATGGTGCACAGCAGGAAGAAGAAGAACCAGTGCAAGAATTAGAATTAACACCCGCACTAGAACAAATAGAAGACGAAGACGAAGACGAAGATGTGGCTTTGGTCAAGAAACTGAAATCCTATAATACCATGTAGTTGTTGAATTACACAAAATGTAGAACATTAAACTTTGTAAGATGATTATTGCTTTTAATTGAGTTATTGAATTTTCGAAGCTTATTATTCAATTGAGTCCTTTGCTTCTAATTTGTGGCATTTAGGACCTAACTTTAAAAGGTTCAGTGTGTGCTGCTGCCTTCCGACTAGAATTTTCGATTTTGTTCAAGTAAAATGACCAAAATCTATTCTAGTTCCGATGTTAAGCTTACTAAATCGTGCTAGCTTATACCAATCTATTCTGGTTGTCACATGGTTAAAACACATACTTTAATATATACAAATAAAAATAATTATATCAATTATACATATTATAAATAAACTATAATAAAAATATAACAATATTACAACAATTTAAAAGAACTATAAGATTACCACAAGATAAGATAACTATAAGATGTGATGCCATATTAAAAACAATTCATAACACAAAATATAACTTAAAATAAATAAATATAACACAATTACATAATTAGACATAGTACAAGTAATTTACAATACCAATATAACCAAGTTACATTAATTTGAAATAAATATAAGATAAATGCAAGATAAATATAAGATGCGATTATAAAATAACTACAAGTGATAGAAATGAAATTTCAAAACCTACCCAATACATTTTTTATAATTAATTAAGTAGTGGATAATATGATAATTATTGAAGAATAATATAATATTTGTTTGTATTTCCCAATTAATTTTCACTTCTCATAGATGCTCCGATTTTTCTGCCTAATTTAATTCGTCATGGAACTGGAAAATGACATGTAACAAGAATTTCAGAGAATCAGGGACAAGCTTACAATGGCGTCGTTCAACTCATTACTGGTATAGTACTTACAAAAATGAAGTAACAGCTGCTTTTAAAAATAAACTATCTGTCCATTTTTTTTAATGTTTCTTTAGTTTTTATATTTTATGCCTTTTAGTTTCACTTTAGATTATGAATGTATTTTTTTTACCGTAAAACCTAATTTTCTAATTATCACATATACATACATGTTCAGTATTTTTTCTTTGTATATTAATATCTTTCTCCACATTTTGTGTTATAAAGCTAACAAAATACAAGACTCAAAACCCTATAGTTCATAATTTATTTATAATAAATAAAAATAAAATGACGCATATAAATATGAACGAATTGATTATATTTTTTTGGCTTGATGTATCTTGAATCCCCTGAACTTGTCTCTAAATTCCGGATTCCCCTTGAACTTTGAAATGTTCTCAATACCCCTTAAACTTGTCTAAAAGTTCTCAATTTCCCCATAAACTTGTTCCTAAACTCCGAATTCACCCCTGAACTTTGAAATGTTCTCAATGCCCCCTTGAACTTGTTTAAACGTTCTCCAACACCCCCTCAATGCAACATGACAAGTTGCATTAGTGAGCACGTGAATGAAAAAAAACCATTTAAAAAAATTAAAAAAGAAATAGATATCCCAATGTTTATATTCTAACATTACAAAAATTCAAATCCCTAAATCGTTCTTCATCTATTTAACACCCGATCAGATTTCTCTTTCCAAATTGAAAATTTTTGAACAAGTTTAGGGGAAAATTGAGAACTTTTAAACAAGTTCAAGGGAGCATTGAGAATATTTCAAAGTTCAGGGGAGAATCTGAAGTTTAGGGACAAGTTCAGGGGGAAATTGAGAACTTTTAAACAAGTTCAGGGGGGGCATTGAAAAAATTTTAAAGTTCAAAAGGAAATCCGAAGTTTAGGGACAAGTTCAGGAGGTTCAAGATGCATTAGGCCTATTATTTTAATCATAACTATTGTTCATATTGAAAAAAATAAGACCTCTGGCAAATAGAGAACCAAACATTTTCAAATAAATTTAATTTTAACTCTCGATTAAACCAAACTTCTACAATAAAAACTCATTCCAGTTCTGTCACATTCCCAATCCGGCTCCAAGTCAGCTTCCAAAGTTTAAACCATACTCCCCTTTATTATTTCTTTGAGAACACAAACAAAGGAATTAGAGATGGGAAAGGTTAGAAACTCATATAACACAAGAAAAAAGTTTACTTTTTGCCAAATTGCCTTAGTTTATTTGCAAACTAAACTAAAAAAAAAAAAAAACTTATTCCTTGCCAAATTGCCTAAGTTTATTTGCAAACTGAATGAAATTTGTAAGTGGTACAGATGCACTGCCAACTTACATGCTTAAAAGACAATCAAGCTGAAAATTACTTCAAAAAAAATCACAACATGATATTCAAATATCAAGATGTGTTAAGTTAAAAACCTCGCTAACAGAGAACTCGGACTCGGAGAAAGTGTGATTAAATTAAGCTATCAACAATACCCTTTTTGCGTTTATTGTAAGAAACAATATAAAATTATATCCTAGTAGTGTGCAACTACCAAAAAAAAAGAAAAGGAAAAGAGAGAGAATATATACATCAAGTTAAGTGTTCTCTTTTGCATATAAGCTGGTCTCCTCTGCAACCTTTGCCCACACGTTTTCTATTTTCTCTGCATATCCAACCTGCAAGTTTTACAGTTGCAATCATGCACATGTATATGGATGGATTATGAATCTCTAACTACTCTATGTAATAACTCGTTTCTTCAAGTTGCAATAGTCTCATCTTGGATTGAAATAAATACAAGGAGAACGGGAATAACAAAAGACAATACTTGACAGAAAGAAATCCGATGTTTGTTTTATCATTAAAACACTCTTTCACGAGTAAAATGGATGGATCATCTTCACTCTAGTTTATTAGCAATAAGAAACTCAGTTCTGTCAAAAGAACAAACAACGGGAATTGGACAAAATGCTATAGAGGATTAGTTACAAATTTCCTCAAAATTGATTTAGTATCCAAGAATAAGACAGAAATTCCAAATGAGCCTCACTCATGCATCAATAGATATTCAAGTTCACAAATGCTAAATTACGCAGCTTCTCAAAACAGGTTTGGAGTAGGGAAAATCATCTTATCCACAAATACAATCCATGATTTATTGTTAATATCTTCACATCGGGACTACTCTCAACTCTCACCAAATTCCTTCCTAAGTTCGACTATCATGTCTTAACTAATGCAATGTTTGTGTCCATGCACATCCCACAAAATAAGACTTAAGAAGCTAACCCAAAAGCCACAAAATAGTCAGGTCAACAACACCACAACTTATATCAGCATGACCTGCCAATATTTTGTCTGAATCACACAGATTAGCTTGGTAAGCATTTATTCGTTATAAGTAAAAGATGCTCCACCTCATTGTATTCAAATTGTAGCTTTTAGGACGATGATACTAAAACACATTAAAGGAAGCTAAATAAATGAGGCAAGGTTATAAAACATGAAAGGTTAAGTGCTATCAAATAATAATTTAATTTTCTGAACCTCCTTAAAACAGAAATTATACCTGATTACGAACAAAACCCTTCAACATACTCAAAAAGTCTGCACGCCGTTCTCTATCAAGCCTTTCTAGTTCTGTCCTATTATTCTCCTGCAATTAGATTTTATTAAAGCCAAACTACCATAGATAGAGAGAGGGGTAAACAAACGATGTCATAAACAAAATTCCAAGAAACTTGAACAGTAATTATTTAGAGTGAACATACCAAGTTTTGGACAATAACAATTAACAGATTACTTGAACTCAGTTCAACGGCACAGTGGGGTACATCACCAAAGTGAAAATGTAGATTCAAAGGTTAGGCTCATTGCCATTAGAAATAGATTATACGCCCGGAACAAAACATAATCTCACGTGCAATTATATGCTCAAAAGGCCAAAACAAAACATAATCCTAGGATATCCGTGCCCTGTGAAATTCTCAACAAGAGAATTTTTTGTGTTCTCTGAATGGAGCACAGAAATCAGAGCTGGATAATTTCAATTGGAAACCAAGAGAAATAGAGGCATTTGCATTATGAGTAGAGAAGTCAGCGACTTAGCTGGTTCTAGGAAAAGGCAGTGGTAGTAGTCCAGCCAAAATGGCATTAGTTTCATTTGCAGCTACAATATATAATGTGTGGAGGCTAAATATGATTTCATCTTTCAAAATGTAACACCGAATGAGGTACCGTGCAGAAGAAGATTATTGATACAGTTTTCACACAGGTATTCAAATGGAAAGTCATGTTAGTTTCTACTTTTATTCAGCGAGCATTTAGTTAAGCCATTTATGACGAATTCAGTTTGATTCCTTAAAAATATTTACTTTTTGATAATAGTAACAATAAATGTTAAGATATCAAAGGTCTAAATGCAGATAAAAATTGAATGGTTGGTAGGGGCATCATAGCCACAATCCTAGGATTCATAATCCTGTTTTCAGAACTTATCAGGCCCAGAATTATAATAATAAAATTAATTTTAATTGCAAAGAAACCATCATTATGAAGAAGTCAAGCATACATTTGGCAGAAGCCCCCAATATGGCCAGAAAGCAATATGAATTCATCGGTTGCAAGTATTATGAAGCACAGAACTGGGATTAATATAAGCTAAGCAAGAACTATATGCTAAAAAGAGAAAAATATACCTTAATCCTCTCATACTCTCTGATAGCAACATTTTTTGCATCCTCGGTAGCTCTTATGGAGTCTTTCAACTCCTCTATCTTGCGAACCCTAGACTTGTCACCACCAAATATCTTTGATGATGCAGCTTCAAGTTTCTCAGCCCTTAAGTTAAGTGAAGACAAATCTGATAGAAGAGTTTGCACAGTCAACAATGCACTAGAACGGTCTGAGAAGGCACCATGGACAGATAACATCAACCCAAGATATTCATGGAGAATATCCTACATAATTTACCCAGCAGAATTACTTTAGAAAATTCAGAAATCTAAAAAAAATTGCATTTTGAACTTGTAAATTAGACACTTTTTAGAATATCTGGCGATTTCAAGAGCAAGATAGCTAACAAATTCCTCATCAAATTACCATTTCCTAGCCAATTCATGTGGAATGTAAGAAAAGCCAGGCAAATATACACAGAAAATCATTCAAAATTTTTAGACATTTATAATCATAACCCATAATAACTTGATAGTCAAGCTAGTTCAAAGGCAGCACTTAAAATTTGACTAATAAGAAAATAAAAAACTAAAATATAGTAGCACAAAAGTTTCTACAACTTACCAAATGTTTGACAGTCTGTGCATTTAGTTCACGATAGAATCTACTAGCTTTAACAGCAGCAGTTGCCATATTTTTCATATCAGCAGCCCTGATTCTCTGTGAATTAAAAATGGCCTCCTCGTTCTCAAATTTAGTCAATTTGATAAATGCCAGTCCTAATTCTCCCATAGTCTCCCCCATATCTTGCTGTGCTTTCACCAGTGACTCAGCCTACAACCAATTGTACCCCAAAATCCAAAATTTTACTTCACAACAATTGGAGTAATATTTCTCAAAATGATAGACCAAAATAAATTATCCAAAAAAAGTACCTGCTGAGAAGCATTGCTGAGTTGTTGTTCAAGATCAAGCATTCTAGCTTTGTTCTCCAAAAACTCTTTATCTTCCTCAGCAACAGGCGGTTTCGATCCTCCCCAATCGTTAGCCACTGACTGTTTCAACTCCTTGAAAAGCCTCAACAAA